>FIZU01035427.1:0-13830 GCA_900064475.1 Pseudococcus longispinus
CAGTTCGCAGACAGGTCACCTGGCCTACCGCGACAATGGAAACGACGACGACGACGACGTTGAAGTAGGGAAGAGCTGTTCTGAAAATGAGAAAAATTCCGTCAACTTAAACACAAATCGGTCACTGTACGCTATAGACACGTTCGATAATAGTGAAAAATTCCCTATTTGCTACCTGGAAACTAACTTCGAATTTGAGTTCAGACGGTTCGAATAAGGCCAAAAAAAGGTCTTATACCCCAATTGATTAAAGGTATAGGGGTTACTGGTTAGGAGATGAGAAACCGCGATTTTAATGTCAATTTAACTAAAAATTGCGCATTTTACGCTGAACAAATTCGACAATTGTGAGAATTTCCTATTTCCTACCTGGAAACTAACTTTGAATTCGGGTTCAGAAGATTCGAATTACCATGAAGATATGTTTCTTGACAATCTTGGCCCAACTGGTAGAGGATTCAAAAAAATGAAAAATCATGATTTTACCTCTGTTTTGACGAAGATTGACCATTTTCTGTGACATAAATTTCACAATGTGCCATTTCTCTACTTTCAATCGAGAAAATAATGACGCGTTCGAGTTCGGAAGGGTAGAATTAAAGAATTAAGTACATGGAAATTATACCAAACATAACCCTACGCCTTTATCTGCAGAAATAGGGCTGTACTCCTAAAACTCCCTCCTGCTCGCCCACTAAGCAGGGATAGTGGTCCGAACCGAACCCGGAAAACCCCGATAATTTTAATGAAACCTGAACCTTTAAACTCCGGACCCGAATCCTGAACCTGAAAAATGTTTCGGATTCGGGTCCGAAGTTTAAAGGTTCGGGTCAGGGTTTGCCGTTTGGGGTTCAGGTCCGGAGTCCAACCTAAATTTTTCTCAGATTATTAAATGGTCACCCGATATTTGAACAGGAAGAAAACTTTGAGGAAAAAAATAGTCTAGAACTGAACCGAACCGAACCGAACCGAACCGAACCGAACCGAACCGAACCCGAAACGGAACAAACCCCGAAACCCGATTCTTTCAAACCCGAACCCTGAACTCGCCTGAACCTTGAACTCAGAACATATGGGTTCGGACCACCATTCCTGGCCAAGGTTGGCAAATGCTTGAGCATTTTTTCTCGCCGCAAAATTCTCAGAAAATTCTCACAAATTGAGAATATTCTCAAACATTTTATTTTAGCACATTATTTTTTTGCTTAAAATTTGGTGAAAATATCGTAGAATTCCACAAAAGTTGTAAAAAATAAAAATTGTTTTAAATTTGCTTTACTTAATAATTATTCAAAATATAATAAAAATGGCCAAAAAAAACATGAAAATCGTCTAAAATGTTGCTGAATTTATCAAAATATCAACAAACATCATCATAAATGTGTAAAAAAAGGGTTAAAATTCATTAAAATCGTCGACAATTTGGTAAAATTAGCCACAAAATCATGAAGACTGTCAAAAATCTCGTAAAATAAAAAAAAGAGAATATTCTCGGTATTTTCTTCCAAAGAATAAGTATTCTCAAAAATGCTCGAGCTCGTTGAGCAAATTCTCAATGAGAAATGAGAATATTCTCTGTGCCAACCCTGTCACTACCTCTAAAGACAAATTTACGCAATCAGGATTAGGTAATGTGGATTGGACATACCTATGAAATTTTCTGTTTAGAAGGATCCTTCATTTTTCAGGAAATTTTGAATTTCTGTTAATACTTATTGCTATCAAATATTTTATATTCTATGGTTTTTTGGGGTGGTCTAATCATACTCAAAGGGCAGGGGGGATTAAATTAAAATTTCGGGTAAATACTTTGTTCAAAGATCTTGAGATCCATCCATCGATTTTTGTTCACTCTTATTTTTATGCACTTAGGGATCTATAAATATTATCATGATTTTTTTCAATCAGATCACTGATTACTGATTAGCCGGCTCCTGTTATCACTAGCCAATGAAAATTGAAATTGTGTAATTTCATCTCGTGTTCATCCTTCCCCCACTTCCTTTACGAATAATATAAATAAGTAAATAAATCCTGGCTTGATAAACTGATAAGAAGTAGGTAATTAGAAGTAATTTGAATCGTGTTTTGAACAGATTAGTAGAATAATGTTTGGGTTTAGGGCTTATTTATCAGTGTTGTTTTCAAGTGCTTTGATACATTGGTGAAGTTATTTATCAACGTAGGTAACACTCAAGATTTATCAAAAATTACAATAACGTCTACATAAATTGGATTTATGTATATACCTATTTATCTAGCGTTGTTTTCAAGTGCTTAAATACCTACATTGGTGAAATTATTTACTTAGTAATCAAGATTTAGTTATGAAAGATTATACTTATAGTAACGTTTTTGAAAGTTCGAGTGCTTTACGAATTACCATACTTGAAACCAGAGTGAAAAGGCTAAAAACGAATGCCAAGATTGACCGCAGATCAGAAGGTGAGTACTGACTAAAGTTTGTAAGTTTAGCCTTAGCTTATTACCCCAAAAAATTGTATTCGCCTGATACCTAGATACCCTAGTATTATAGGCAATGCATCTGAAAAATCAAGCCATCATCTTTCTGCGCACAGTTTTTCGGTCATCTTTGACTAATTTGAAGTTCGTTAAATGATCATAAACATGATGATAGAAACGCCGTCTCACTCGCAATAGAAAATCCCTCCATTTACAACCATCACTTGATAATAAATTACCAGTATCGTGTGAACTACTATACATACAAGCCCACTACCAACCATCTTCCGAAACGTAAGAAGTTGAACAATTTATTAAATATCAAATAATTTAAAACAACGGTAAATCACTATAAATCGAAAAGTTTAAAATAAAAAGAATAAGTTTTGGCTTATAAAGAAGAAGACGAAGTAAAAAAACAGAGAAAATGATTGTAATGTTGTACTTGGTTTGAATCGATCCCCGAGGAATTGTCGTGTCTGTTACTAAAGCTAAGCACGTCTGTTATTGCCCATCTAGAACTTAATGCTTTGGTGTAAAGACTGAAAAAAAAAGAACCTGGATATGGCCTAACATTAGACTGTGATTGTACGCAATGTCACGGATGATCAACTTATTTTTTACCGAAGCCGAAAAGAAGGAAATATTTTTATTTCCCATTTTGAAATAATTTTGAAAACGTACATGATACAAAATGCTCGTACGTTGGTCCTCTGGGATAGACCTAAATTGCCACTTACGCCGCTTTTTAGAACTTTCTACCACATTTTTTTGAATACACCGTGTTGTTTTTTTCTTCTTAGTGAAAAAGTAAACCTATTATAAATTTCCTCGACTGTAACAGAATTTTAAAGCGTTAAATCGATTCTTTTTTCAATTTTATTTTCTCGCCGCGAATAACCGTATAGATGTTTTAGATCGTCGCTGGCTTTTTATTTCCTTTTTACTTCGCCTTCGGTTCCGCAGATCTGGAAATTTGATGATTGCGGTTTAACATCCGAGATGTTAATTACTCTAGCTCGTTACGATTTATTTTAATTATATTTATCCTCTTAAGCGAAGGATTAAATAAAACTCACAACCCCTTTGGATGATAAAAATGTCGATCAACAGTTTATAAATAAGAAACATTGATAGATAGAGGTACACGTCTGTGATAATAATCGATACCTCTTTAATACCTACCAACAACGTAACCAATATAAAAAGAACGTGTATCTACCAGGAGGATTACAACCCTATGGAGTTTGGAATCGATAACGATTTTGTTCATTGTGGTATACTCGTTTTTCTAACCCTTACAAACATTTCGATTACTGTTCTAGGATTTATTATGTGCGCGTATTCATTATTTAAGCTGGATTTAATTTTTCGTTAACTTTCTATACACTCGAGCATTTATCTATTTACTCGCAATAATTGCTACGTACCACGTATACTTATCACCAGCCAAAGGAGAAATTATTAGGTACCATAGTATTACTCCATACTCCTACAACTAGTCTAAGCGCGATTATTGTATCAGTATGTCATTTTATATCGCAATTTTATCATAGAGTTGTTAAATAGCGAGGTGAAAAAAATCGCAAATGAATTAGGTATCAAGGTTCGATGTACGTTAACAACTGGGAATAGGTATGTCTTGATTGTCATTTTAAGCGTCAACAGGTTCATTGTGAAGTATCCTCCCTTGCTTTTAGCGATCGTCTAGCATTTTTAAATATTTAAGCTACTGTTCGTTTTTTGTTTTGGGGGGGGGGGGGAGAGAGATTATACAAGTCGAAATTTTTAAAGTTTGGAAGATTTCCCTCCCCAATCCTGGAGCTGAAAAAATTAAATTATGTAGCTAAGTAGGTACTAGGTACCTACATTTTTTGAGCTGATTTTTATTTAAATTTTGTAGCGTTAATAATATTTTTGACACTGAAAATTTATGACTTGAAGCCTTGAAACTTTGAAAAATAATATTCAAAAGATGTCTATATGTACTTGAGAACCTAATTAAAGAAAAAATATGTTGAAATTTTGAGTTTGTAGTTCAGATATTTCAGAGCTTCAAATGACCAAAAATTCATACTTTTTCAAAATGAAAAACAAAATGTAAAGATAACCAGAGGATTTTCGATTTACAGTTAAAATTCGCACAGGAAATCTGCTTTCAAAGTTTTTCACACTTTTAACTGTATATTTTTGGCAAAATGATGCAATATTTTTGTCAAATTCCACTTCGTAGGTACATTAATTAGTGAATATTTTTGAGAAAAATGTTTTATTCCCTGCATTTTTCAAATAGGAATATATATAGGGACTAGGGTGCCTGGAGAGCGGTATGCCAAACTTAAAATATCGATACAACCGGGTACCACTAAAAAAAACCATAAGATAATCAATTTGCCTATCTTGAAAATTAAGCGAGCAAATGAGCTCTCAAAAAAAATTAAATTAAAACGAATTTTCAATCATACGAGTAATAGTAGATGGTAAATCAAAAACTGAACAAATTCTTCATTTATAATTTTTTGCCTAGTTTTAAAATTGAAGGGGCCATAAGCATAAGTTGAAACAAAAGAATTCAAAAACAAATTTTAATGAAGGTAATGAATGGTGCTTCAAAAACTGAACAAATTTTGTTTTGATGATTTTTTTGAATAACATAAAAATTGAAGGATCCAAGTAACATTGAAAGTAAAAAAAAAACTTGAGAATTTTGAATTTTTTGATTAAATAATAGATGGAGGAATTGACGGAGAGAATAAAAAGTTGAAGTAAAAGCTTCAAATTCGAAATTTTTCAATTTAAACAAGAGTATCTATCGTATAATTTAAAAATACTCAAGTACCTAGTGGTATTTCAATCAAAAAAGAAATGTATTCTTCCCTGTCTATTTGTGGAAAATTTTACTCTCCTTTCAGGATACTTTTTAGAGAGGAGTGCGGAGGGGAAAATATGGGAGGAACGGAAGTGTGAATGAAGACCAATTGACCATTAATATGTCATCAGATATTTTAAAGAAATCGTGTCAAAATAGAACCAGATTTTGTTTAAGGCATATTTCCATCCATACAAATTTTCTTTTTTTTTGAAGTAACATCAACAACCGAAAGATTTTGAAAATCTATTCATCAAACTCAATGCGAAACGCAATTATGATAAACTATCCCACAACAAACTTCTTATAGATATAGGTAGGAGTATACATAGTACATACTTACTTATAATGGTTGCAAAAAGTGAATTCGAAATCACTTCAAAATTGTATAAAATAATCGCGTGTGTGTTGGGGTTTAGAATCATTTACGAATCAATTTGACTTTACGTCTGTAGTTACACCATTTTAAGGGCGATTTCGATTATTCGAATTACGAATCAATTTGACTTTACGTCTGTAGTTACACCATTTTAAGGGCGATTTCGATTATTCGAATTACGAATCAATTTGACTTTACGTCTGTAGTTACACCATTTTAAGGGCGATTTCGATTATTCGAATCGGTTTAGAATCATTTACGATTAAATCGACTTTACGTCTATAGTTACACCATTTTAAAGGTGATTTCGATTATTCTCGATTTTATAATGCCATTCCGATCATGCGGTAATAGCGGCGGCGCTACAGTAGCATATCTCAAATTACTTGCTTTTGCTCTTTTCGAAGGCTATCGCGGCTTTGTAGCGCATCCAGAGCGCATCTCAATTATTGACATTCGATCTTTTCGAAGGCTATCGATTTTTCGATTATTCGGCATTAACGTCGAACAGCGATTTCATTTATTTGTTTTCGATTATTTCGAAGGCTATCGCGGCGCTTGTAGCGCATCTCAATTCTCAAATTAGGTACTGGCTTTCGATCTTACCGAAGGCAATCGATTTTTCGATTTTCGATTATTCAGCATTAGCGTGATGACGCTACATACGAGATTTCGATATCTCTATTATAAGCGATTCCCCCACCACAACATGCGACCAGACCTCCTCAGCTCGGATTACAGGAGCTCGCCACTACTCCCGGTCAGAGGGATAGTGTAAAAAATCGTATATTATTCTGTTTCATTCGTTTTCACATTTTCTTTGGTGAAAATTTTTTATCAATTTTTTTAGAAAATAAAGTCACGATTGTTGATGTGATACCCTTTATTATTTTTTAAAAAGTCAATTCAGCTTCCAATCAACATTTTTCTGCAAAATTTGTAAACCAATATTAGACTACTGATGCTGATTTTTGAAAATCAAATTCATCGTGTTAAAAATATTTTTTGGCATTTTTTAAAAAAAATTAGGTAATTAATAGGTCAACAAACTAAAAAATTTATGATGGTATACAGAGAAACTGAAAATATGCCAAAAATGAATGAATTTAAAAAAAGGAATCAAATTTTTCGTATATTTCACCGCTTTTTTTATCCGGATCTAATCTGATATTAAATTATGCACACTTAATGCACTTCAAAAAATCATAATGTCGTACTCATTTGATTTTTTTTTGTCCAAAAAAGTCATCCAAGGTAACAAAATTTTGTAATTGAAAAACTATCTTAACCCTCCGGTCATAAGACTTTTCTCGGTAAACCGTTTGCATCCAGGAAAGATCTGATGGATGCGATTTAAAGATTTTTATTGCATCGCGTAGATTGAAGTCAATTTAGTGCACGAGTTTATTTTCATCAGTGAAAATTAAAATGTTACTCCTACTTCGTTTTTCTGTGTGAGATTCATTATACACTGAAAAAAAATTGCATTCAACTACTCACCCTTAAAACAGAAAGAGATTTAGTGCAATAATTTTTAATTCTTTCTTTCTCCAATCGCAATGTAAAGAAAAAAGAAATTGAAATTTTGAGTTTATAATTCAGATATTTCAGAGCCTCAAATGACCAAAACTTTCATACTTTTTTAAAATGAGAAACAAAATGTAGAGATAACAAGGATTTTCGATTTGCAGTGAAAATTCGCACAAGAAATCTGCTTTCAAAGTTTTTCATACTTTCAGCTGCACATTTTTGGAGAAATGATGCAATTTTTTTATTTGAAGACATAGGTAAAATTTTGTAAAATTTCACTTAGTAAATTATTTAGTGAATAGTTTTGAGGAAAAATTTTTATTCACTGAATTTTTCAAACAGAAATATACAAGGTGTCTGGGAAGCGTAGGGGGCATTTGCTCCTCCAATATTCTTTCCTAATTATGGAAAAATTATGAAACTTTTGCTTTTGGATGCCTTTTTTGAAGAAATTTTCATATGGATTTTTTTTTTAAATTCCGAAAAACTTCAACTTTTGGATGGATTTTTTGCAAAAATCATCGCCCTCGCTTCGCTCGGGCTCGATAACTTTCTTTCTGATAATGACATATTATTAAATTGTGAATAAAATCATATTTTTTCAATGAAATTTCAGCGGCTCGGACTCTATAACTTTCTTTCTACTAACAAAATACGGGTTTTTGAACAACATTTTCAGTAAAACTTCAACTTTTGAATGCATTTTTTTGCAAAATTTTTTCCTTCTTTCAATAAAATGATGATTCTATTGTTTCAATTTGAAACAATAGAATTCTAAAACAATTAACAAATTGAACAAATTTTCATATTATGGTTTTTTGCCTGTGACGAAGTGTTTTTGGGATATTTTTGGATGAAAAATTATGATTGGTCTTCTACCCGATTATGTAGAAGTGGCGACCCTGTTTTGATTGCTATGGGCTTTTTGGCTATTTTATTCGAAGGGGGGGGGGGGTCAAAATTCCAAATTATTTGTTCGAGAAGTAGTTCCGAGAATTTTTCCTCATCACGTAAATTATTTTGATCGAAATTAATTCTTTTTGTTGTATTTTGTTTTAAGGCCTTTTTCCTGTTGGCGATTTAACAGGCGCTCCATCCAGGCGCTCTTATTCAGGTGCTCTTGTTTAGGCGCTCTTTAATTAAGCGATTATTCCGGGCGCTCGATCAGGCGACTTTGTAAAGGCGATTATTTAGAAGGTGATCTACTGTAATTGGGCGATTTATTGATTAAAGAAGATCTGACTGGAAGTTAATGTGTTTTGCATTGAAAACCCCCGTTGTCCAGTACCGACGAACCAGCGTTATCCGTAAAAGCGACAAGCCCACCCCTTCCCACCGCACTCGACAAAGACGAGCGGAAAATAACTCGTCACATGCCCCACTTCAAAGTTGAAGGAGCTAGCTATAAAAATATTTTGGAATAAAAATTGCGAAAAAAATTCAATCACGGGAATGAATAGTACTTTGAAAAATAAACAATTTCTTCTATTATGTTAATTTTTTGCCTAAAATCGAAAGGGCTAAGTAACGTTGAAAGTAGAAAAATTTGTAAAAATTTTGAATTTTTTTAATTCGGGTGTTATGGCCCCTTTAATTTTGATTTTAGGTAAAAAAATGTATATAGAAGAAATTGTTCATTTTTCAAAGTACTATTCATTCTCTTTATTGCATTTTTTTTTGGAATTTTTTTATTCCAAATTATTTTTATAGCCTCTTCAATTTTCAAGTTTGACCAAAAAGCATAATATGAAAATTTGTTCAATTTTTAAAGTACTATCCATTCCCATGATTAAAAATCAGGGATGGAAATCTGAAAAGCGAAACTGAAACTGAAAATTGAAAACTGAAAACTGAAATAATTTTTCAAAACTGAAACTAAAACTAAAACTGAAACTGAAAAATTCAAAACTGTTGGCTGAAAAAAGAAAATGAAACTGAAAAGTCAAAAACTAAAACTGAAAACTGAAAATTGAAACCGAAAAAATTATTTGTTTCAGTTTCAGTTTTTTTTTTTATTATCTTAAATGCCAATTCTTGTTTCGTTTCAACGTAACGTTTGGTCAGGGATGGAAAAGTGAGAAGAGAAATGAAACTGAAACCGATGAAACCGAAAACTGAAATGATTTTTCGAGACTGAAACTAAAACTAAAACTGAAACTGAAACCCCCAAAGCTGAAAATTGAAAACTGAAACTGAAACTGAAATTATTTCAGTTTTTCATCCCTGTTAAAAATTAGTTTTGATTAGATTTTTTCGAAAAAAAAATTGTCCCTTAAATATTTTAGATAGGCAACGATTTCATCTTGTACTCTGTTGTATCCAAATTTCGCTTATGGCAGACGATTCCCGGAACATCCTGTACTTCAAAAAACACTGGTTAATCTCGAAAGCTGATTCCCTGCGTGAATTTTCAGTTCAAATCAAAATTCCTTTTTTAATTTCTTCATAATTTTAATTTTCGCCTTTGGGCCATTTGATGCTCAGAAATATCTAAATTATCAACTTGAAATTTCAACTTCTTTTTTTAAAAATGGCAATAATAAAAAAATTGGAGGGGAAGAAATTGAAATGTTTGCTCTACCTACATTTCACTCATGTTTCAAGATTATTTTTTTCAATTCATAGTAAATCTCACACAGGAAAATGAAAGTAAGTAGACAATTTTGATTTAATCCTATTTGCTGTTTGAAAGCTAAATCTTCGGTGGTGAAAATAACCTCGTAACTTGACTTCAGTCTACACGATGCAATGAAAATTTAAAAACACATTTCTCCTGAGCACAAAAGAGTCAACACTCGACTAGTTTAAAGTTTTTTCAAAATTATATCTATGATTCATTTCGTCAAAACTAATAGACAACTTTTTTTGATTATTGTTATGTTTATAGTAACGCATTATAACATTCCGCGTATCAAATTACACAACGCAGTGAAGGCTCATTGATGTATACCAGTTTAGGGGGTGATGGAACATTAATCAGATAGGGTCATCGAACATTTTCATACTTGTGCGTATGAATAAAATATTCTATAAATGGTTACTCGTGCAAGTCCCAATTGTTTGAATTGTAAATATAGGCGTATTAAAATTCTAATGTCTCTTGGGTGCATATGTATAGTGTAACCCGATATGTATTTTCATTAACTTAAACACCACATCTTCAAAACTAGCTGGAGACTAGATATGTATAGACGACAACAATAAGAATTATTCAATTAAAAAATATACATGTATATTTATCGTACAACCGTATAGATTTTTAGTGATCTAATTTTAACTACAGTACATCGAGAGGGTGTAGGTAAACCTAGGATTTATAAAATAATTCTATTTACACGTTTCAAAAATCTACCAAACAAGTATAAGTATAAAATTTCATCGCTTTATTATAAATTTAGAAATAAATTGGTAACTAAAAAAGCTTGGCTACAGCGAGAGTTTATATCGTAAACAGGTTTATAATAATATATTCTCAAGTAATATATTATTTTACATAGGTAGTAGGTACCCATCTTATTCATCATATACAGGAAAAAAATTAATTTGTTATGAAAGAAGGAGTATAGATAGGTACCTATTTTTTAAATAAGAAAATAAATAAGTAGGTACCTTCTACTTTTTTTGGATAAGTTGAAAAAAATATTCTATACATGTAATTTATTACTGTTTGGATTATTAAGTAATTTAATGTTTTGGGAATTCTTCTTCTCGAACTGTCAGGATTTCATTTACAATTATGAAGCATTGATTATCTCACAAAATAGCCTATCCATCTCTCCATTTTACGTTTATTTTCTCGCCTAGAACAGAAATCAATAATCAATAGAATTAGTAAAAAAATTGTATCGCAGAAAAAATATATTTTTACCCCCCATCACAGGTATTCCTTCGTACGTATTAATATATAAATAATGGAAACATAAAAACCATCAAATACCCATAAAAGACTACGTAAATTAAACTTTGTAATTCCGCGATGAAACGAACAGAACGGTAGAAAAGAGTGGAATAATTAAAGCAGCGTGGAATTGGTTTTAGCATTGAATTTAAAATTGAATAGAAGGATTACAACCCCCGTACTGAAAAAGAAACCGTTTTCAGGGATTTAACACTTTGAAATGTCGTCGAAAATGAACGTTAATGACATATTAGCGAGCACCGATCGCCGTTTCACAGGTTATTTCTTTCTTCTGCTGTATTCAATTTTATAATAAATTGTTTACAATTTAATTTTCATTTAATTAATGTTCTTTGATGGTTTGAAATTTTCTAATACGCGGTACGTAAAAGTATATGTAATTTGGACTTGGAATGACAAATACCTACAGTTGGAAAATTCTTTGATGTTATTTTTTTTAGTTTCGAAATATGGGTTTTCCTCGTTTTGAAGCAGAGAATCTAGAGATTTATGTTCGTTTGTGTGTTTTTTGGAAAAAAATCACAAATTCGAAATGTTTTCGAGGGCCTTTAATGAGGTACCTAATAGCAAGCAGTGTTGTTGCCAGTGTTGAAAGTAGTGGTTGAAATACTCCCACTTGCACTCCGGGAGTACTCCTCACTCCTAATTTTTTTTTATGATTCTCCTCCTATTCGTTTCTTGATTTAAAAAAAAGAACTACAATCAATTTTTGTTCGATAACTGAAATTTTATGAAAACTTGACTGAGAAAAGGTGAAAAATTGTTTTAAAATGTGGATAAAAATCAGAGTAAAGAGTGTTGCATTTTTTGGCATTCCTACTCCCACTCCCACTCCTCTTAATAGCACTCTTGCTGAAGTAAACTCTTTTCAAAAATGGTGAAAAATTGCACTCCACTGCACTCCGTACTCTCACTCCCATTCCCCTCTTGCAACACTGGTACTTGTTGCGAATTTGGCAAAAAATGAAATGAATCGGGAGCACGAATTCAGTCGTGATTTTCTGAACTCGAATTGTACATGCGACTTCACTGAAAACAATGAGATTCGAATCCGAAAATCACGAATTACAGTGTTTATTGTCTTTGAATCACAATCACAATTCGAATCCATGAATCCACCACACTTTTTGAGGATTCTAGTCTACGTACCTACTTTCGAATCAAAACATATTTTGATTCGAATACAAATCACTGATCTGCCAGCAGGGATTAGAATCCATTTTCGATTTGAATTATGACAAGTGACAACACTGATAACAATGATGAAAACAAAAATGAATAATTTCGGAGGAATTTTTCATTTTCAAAGGGGACTTTTTTCAAACAAGGAAAGAAATTTAGAATAATTTTGTGATATGCAGTTTACAAACTTGAAGGGAAGAAGTATCGGTAACATAATTCTCTCTCTCTCATCTTCCAAAAAACTTGAGAAATTTTCTTTCTGATGACTTTTTGCTTACCTTTAAAATTAAAGGAATTGCAAGTGTGTGCTGAGATGAAAAATTCAATCGTGGAAATGATTACCTAGTGCTTTGAAAACCCAACAAAATTTTTGTGATGAGTTTTTTGTCAAACGTCAAAATTGAAGGAGAAATGAAAATAATATCACTTTGTAATCAATCTGGATTTTTATCATTCATTTTATTTTCGACTAGTGGATTTGGCCCCTTGTCCGCTTCGCGAGCCCACCCCTTGCTACCTCACACGTCGACACAGTGTTGAAGCTGTCTCAGACACTCTGACACAAGTTAAAAGAACTTTTTGTCTACCTCCAAAATTTAAGGAGGAAATGCTTTTTCGGAAAAATTTACAACTTTTAGTCTAACTTCAACCTTAAGGGACTAAAATTGCAAATTTGAACAAAATTCTTGAGCAAAAATCAATTGCGATAATGAATTCTTTTTACTTGTATTTATTTTGAAAACCAAACAACTTGTGTCCTGATAAATTTTTGCCCATGATCAAAATTGAAGGAGCTACAAATGTATATTGAAACGAAAAAAATCTAGAAAAATCAATTTTAAGAATGAATGAACGTGCTTTGAAATCTGAACAAATTTTTCTAAGATGTCTTGATGACTTCTCTGCCCAACATCAAAATTAACACCAAAGAGACTAAAAAAATAAATTTAAAAAATTCCAAAATTTTATAAATTACGTACCTGTTTTATTTCGAATGTTTTTTAAAACCCTTTTCATCATTGATAATTTTGTCCAATTATCAAAATATCGTTCATTTTCAAGATTGCATTTTTTCCAAATTTGTTTCGTTTCAATATACTTACGTTACGTTTGTAGCCCCTTCAATTTTAAAATAATCTGTCCACACCCCGAGGGGTTTACTCATAAACCGAGTTTTCATATCACATTCCACGAAAAAAAAAAATACAACTGGAAAATAATCAATTTGAACATAACTCACAAAATTAATAACCCGCGAAAAATGTTCCGTTCGATATTTTAAATCGTAATGAAATAAATTCTACATTTTTAACTGGAGGTAAACATCAGCTGTGATGGGCGGGGTCCACCTTCTCGAATGTAAACGACAAGATCCGACACAATCCGAACTCAAACGAATTCAACAACTTACCCAAAACCAGTCAAACAACATCAACTCACTAAAAACTGGTTTGACAACTTCTTAGCTTCCCCTTTTTTCCCAAACCT
>FIZU01035438.1:0-15143 GCA_900064475.1 Pseudococcus longispinus
AACTTTTAGACATTATGTCAGATTTTTTTGGACTTGGAAAAATTTTCAGATTTCATATGTCTTTCTGAACTTGGAATAATTCAGAGATATGGCAGACTTTTATATTAAGTTATTTTTTTAATTTAAAAATTTGACTTTCAAACATTTTGTCAGACTTTTTTGGACTTGAAAAAAGACAAGACATGTCCATGTACCAATATGTCCGTTTGAAGAGTGGATCTATCTTCTTTTTAAGTTTAGCATAGGATATTTTGCCCAAATATTCTGACCAAATTTTTTGTCCAAATATTTCAAAATTGCACTTCTGAAAGGGGTTACCAAAATGGCCTCTAGAAAGCTTAAAATGCCAATTTGGCCTTTAAAAAAATGCTTAAAATTTTTTTCAAAAAATTCCATAAATTACCCTTAATACTGCCTACTATGCCTGCAAGTTTGAAAAAATTCGGTTGAAAACTACCAAAAATATAAATTTTAACAAAAATTCACGTTTAAACCCTCCAGAAGGGGTTAGGGGTGAGGTATCGAACTAAAAATTTTGTCACGGGGGTTTTAGACTATAAGGACCAACTTTAATTGGATAATTTTAAATCCAGTGCAGGGAGGCCAATCACCACCACATAAACCCAGCTATGCTCTTTTTCAAAAAAACTTCATTTTCAAAATGTTCTCAATAAATTAATAAGTCACGAAAAGAAAATCAACTTTTTTTACCCGCATCAACTTGAAAGCAACTTCTTCACGCGAAATTACTCAAACTGATGATTTTTTAGTTTTTTTTGCCCTTTTGTAATTAGAAATTTAATGAAGAGGAGAGGAGTAGGTATACTCATAGACTACGAAATCTGATTCACGACCCCAAAAGTTCATTTTTAACATTTTTAATGCCTGACTTGTACTTTACCTAAATACCTATATTTTTTCTCACTAATTTTCAACACTTCACTCAGCACCGGCCATTTCAACAAAATGAGCTAAAATTCAAATAGAAGGGTTATTTTGGTGACATAATTTAGTGGTGGAAGTGAAGATGACCTAGAGTGAAAATTTAAGAATGTCAAATCTTTGTAGGAGGGGATGGGAGAGCGAAAACCATTTTAAGTAAAATTGATTGATAGGCAACTGAAACTTGTACTAACAATAATTCAAAAATTAGCATTCTACAGCAATGAGTAAAAAAGAAAACAGTTCTTTTTTCATTTTTTTTACCTTGAAAAATCTTGTATCATGTCCACCCCATTCCGCCGGAATTTACCTAGGAATCTGTCTTTTGACATGCAGATTTATTAGAGATCTTAGATTTGTCTTTCGGTGATTTCCACTTCTCAGCCCCTTTCCACCGGTTTCCATCCAGCAAAAACTGAATTTTTGGCCATTTTTTTTGCCATCTTCATTCCATCTTATTTTTTGGCATTGTTGTGTTCCCACAAATGAGAAGCATCCAACTCTGTAGATCAGTTCGGAAACGTGTCCGAGGGGAAGGGGGGAATCAAAACTACTCAAGACTCGAAAATTGACAAATTTAATGAATTTTTCAGCCTTAAACATTTTTTTTAGTCAAAAGTGAAACTTAAACTCTTCTTACGAAAAATCTCAAAAATCTCGCCATTTTCCTTCGATGATCAGCATTTCAGGCAAAATGTCAAAAAATTTTCTAATCAGTGCACTTGGAAACTTTTATTATTTTCTGCCCCCTCCCCTCTCCTCCCGAGAATATAGAATTATTCGGGAACTGTGAAAAAGACCTGTTCTGTAGCTGACCGATGGTCAGATGGGTCTCTACATAAGTCTAAAAAATTTCAAGTTCCTTTGAAACGATTCATACCCGATTTCCACATCTGTTTTCGAATCAAAAAGCATAGTCAGATCGATGTTGTGGGGGAGGGGTCCGGTTTCAGGCAAAAACTTGGGGGAGGAGGGGATGAAATTATTGAATTTTAGAATCTGAAGGTGAGTTGATATACTTTATACGACAAAAATTAATTTTTGGGGTTGTCAAGACCGGATCCAAATCCCTTGGGGGTTTCGTCCCTTTAAATATGTCTGTGTTTCGAGCGATCCTGCACTTATCCGTCTATTTAAATATTGTTTTGAATAAATGTAATTCTCGAAAATATTATTCATTTGAAATTTGCAACCTTATCAACATCAGATTCCCAGATTCTTCAAAAAGATCTACTTACCCATTTTGTCAAAATTTAATTAATCTATTGTTAATTTTGAGCCTTTTAACAAAGTCGAAATAATACCAATCTTAAATAGCGGTATTCTTTATGCAAAACCTACACCAGAGAAATTTGCAACGTTGAGCAATGTGCGTTAAGAGTTGAATTTTGCAAAGATTTTATAAATAGCTTAATTACGCATAAGAAAGAAACGAACAGTACACTGGTATAAATGAATGTTTAAGAATTTTTTGTCAACGTGTAGGTCCAAGTACTCTCTACAATACGTATATCTCGAGTCTTATCTGAAGCACGAACATACACGTAGGTCTAGGTACATAACATATACCCAGCAAAAATTGGTAATTTTTCCATTACGCAGTATTTTCAATACAATAAAAACCAATCGATGTTGTTTTCAAAAAAGAAAATTTTCCAACTTGAGATTTACCCAGGCGTATACTTACGATGAAGAAAAAAAAATGCTAATCCTAATAATCGGCTATAACAAAGTTAAATCAGCTTGTAGGTATACAGAGGGTAATTTTAAAACTAAAAATGGAAACTTAAGATAGGTATTCGATGCGATTGTGGTTTATTGTTTTTGAAATTTTTGGCACGAAGAAACAGCGAAATTATTTTATTTTCGGTGACGGATTTCTTAGGAAAAGATATAAACGCGATATCGTAATGTACGCTATAGTGTTGTAAACGAAATAAATTCGTGATACATCATTAAGAAATTTAATCTTTTTTTTGGTTCTAGAATTCAGGAGGTACCTGCATGTTAACGATTAGCCATTCTCATTCATTGGAATACAAAAATTTCCATAATAGTTTTCGTTTTTGGGTGGAGATTTTTTTTATCGATGTCTAAAAATAGTCAAACAGAACTTATTGTTGCGATTTGGAATACATTTGATAACAGAAGTACTGTAAAAAGAATCGATATCGAATATGAATTGAAATTAAATGTATACTGCGACTAACTAGCTCGGTGCATACACAGTCTACCATAATTATAACGTATTTCGGCATTGTTCGAAACTGAATAATATTTATAAACATTTTCAAGCGTTATTTACCGATTTATTTTATTGGCAGCTGTGATAAGGAAGTATTTCATATACCCGACGACTTTGTTTTCGAACCGATTAAATTCAATTACCTATTGTAAAATTATTTTGCTCATAAACATCGACATGTACTTAGGTGAGTGCATTCTGTGACAAGTCCAAGTCTCGCAGTTGTTCATCCAATTCAATGACGTGACGTTCGAGTTAATAAGAATAATGAAAATGTCGAAATACGAGTACTTATCAATCTGCATTACGACTATCTACGTTATCTAAACGAACACGAATGAATTTGAACACGTGAAAATAAACTAAGATTTTTCAAACCAGTCTAATAACTCGTAGATATCTTCTCATTCTTCAGCTTGCCTACACACACTGAGATAAATTTGAATCAAATTTGATCATTACGCTTATTACCCCTCTACTTCTTCTACAACTTGTTTCAAAGAATGCATTTTTTTTTACATTTCAAAAGATGATCGAGGTTTACTTTAAAACAGTTATTTTCACCCATTGTACTCGATTCGAAAATAAATGGGTGTGAAATCTAAGGGTTTTTATCGTTCTAAAGGTCACATGCCTTGTGCCTGAAGGTTTCGAGTTTTCTATCAAAATTTTTTTCATTTTTCCATATAATTCGAGAAGAACATAATTTTGGAAAATTTTCATAATAACTTTTTCGAATTAAAATAGAATTAGCTTTCGAATGATATCCTTACATTTTATTTTCCTAATAATTTTCCCTTTTTGTGACGTCATCGTGGCAAAAAATACAATGATTCACATAAAAAATTGAATAAAATGAAAAAGTAATTATATCACTCGAAAGCTAATTTTTTCCTTTTTCAAGAAAGTTATTACAAAAAATTTCCAAAGTTGGATCGTTCTCGAATTATGTTGAAAAAATCAAAAAATGTTGATAAGAAAACATTTTTTTGAAACAGCATAAAAATGAGTTTCCAATAATTTCTTCTTTCATTTTTTTTCCAAATCATCTATTTTGTGACGTCATCGTCAAAAAAGTGCAATGATTTATAAAACTGTACGAAATCAATTTTTCAAACAAGTGTTTTTTGTCGGCATTTTTACATTTTTGATCGAGATAGATCTTACTTTGGAAACTTTTTAACAAAACTTGTTTGAAACTGAGGATGAAATTTGCTTTGAATGATATACATGGATTTACTTTTTGATCTCGTGTAATTTCACAAACCACTGCACAATGAAAAAAATGGGTCTGATTTTTTGGATGTAATATTTTAGGGTTTTCATCGTTCCAAGGGTCACCACCCGGTGTCTGACGATTTCGTGTTTTTTTTTATCAATATTTCTTTCATTTTTTCCATATAATTCGAGAAAGGCTCAATTTTGAGAGTTTTTTATAAAAACTTTTTCGATATAAAATAAAATTAACTTTCGAATGATATCCTTACATTTTTATTTCCCAACAATTTTTTCCTTTGTGACGTCATAATGGCTTAAAAATACAATGATTTACATGAAAAATTGAACAAAATGAAAAAGTAATTATATCTTTTGAAAGATAATTTTTCCCTCATTCAAAAAAAGGTCATTTCAAAAAATTTCCAAAATTAGTTCCTTGTCGAGTTATTTTGAAAAAATTGAAAAATGTTGATAAGAAAACACTTCTTTGAGACAGCATATCTACAACTAAGTTTCTAACAATGTAAGTAGTTATTTTTTTGGTTTGTTACAATGAATATATTATTTGTGACGTCATCGTCAAAAAAGGGCAATGATTTATAAAATTATACGAAATCAAAAAATTATCCTCATTGGAACAACCCCATTTCCTTATCAACATTTTTTCATGTTTTTCACCTTACTCGATACAGGTAGACTCATTTTGGAAAATTTTCGTCATAAGTTATTTAAAAGAAGATAAAATTAGCTTTCGAATGATATCCTTACTTTTCGATTTTGTATCATTTCTCGAATCATTGCACAATTTTATGACATCATAGATGGAAAAAATTGCGCAATATCAAAAAGTAAGTATATCGCTCGAAAGCTGATTCTATCTTCTTTCAAAAAGATTATTATAAAAATTCTGTAAAATTGAGTCATTCTCGAGTTATGCAGAAGAAACGAAAAAATATTGATGAGAAAACATAACAAAATACTTATACGCACTAACAGCGTCAAAAAAGCTGATTTTCTATACCAATATCACAAAATTTTACTTTAAAAAAATCCAATTTTGAAATTTTGTTACCTATCGAATGGAAGTATGTAATTAAATAGACATTGCAAAAGTTTTGAATCGTATTCTGCAAAGCATTTATTTTTCAATTCACGAAATGAAAACATCTGTGATGAAGTTTCGAAATTTTCCATCGCGTATATCTCGAAAACCGGTTCATAAAAAAGAAAATTGCATAGATACTTTTTTGTGCGCTTTTTAAGTACTATCAAAAAGGTTATTTGCATGTTTCGAGTAACAGCTTTATTTCAGGTGTTATAGGCTTTTGAAAATTTAAATTGCGAATAACGCAAGAACCGGTTCACAAAAATGAAAATTGTATATAACATTTTTTGTTCATCTTTTCAAGTACTACTAAAAAGATTTTTTACATATTTCGATAAACTGCTTTATTTCAGGTGTTAGAGACGTTTGAAAATTTCAATTGCGAATAACTCAAGAACCAGTTCGCCGATTTTTTTTCAAAATCTATATGCTTCTATTTCTAATAGTACTGAACCTCTCATAAAAATTTCAGCTCATTTCATCAATTATTGCAAGAGTTATCGTATCGACAAAATTTTGATATATTTCAGTATAAAGAAATACCATAGACTCGTGGGGGCGAATTCAATAGTTAATCTTCGATTCTTGAAAATCAGCTGACATGCTCAATTGATTACCTTATAAAAATAAAATCCATTCCAAAATTCGAAAAAAATATCAAGATAAATTATCACGAAAATATGCAATTTTTTTGTTCAATATGTTGAAAAAATTTCTAATGAAAATTTACGAATAATAAAATAGTCTTTAAAAAGGTCGATTTTTGTGAAGAATTCATCAATACTTACATATTCGTAATAATTTTACGATAGATCGAATACCTAACAGCTGAGAAAATTCTACATTCGAATCTTCATTGAAAATTAATTTCAAAAATTCGACACATTCGATATATCGACAAGCACGACCGTTTAAATAACTCTACCCAAATTTCAAACCATGCCAAAAATACATCCAATACGAATGACATTAAAAAAAATTGATAAATTCTTACAGTTATCTACTTCATAGCATGGAAATACAACTATATTATCGTATTATTCGCTCTCGAACACTTTCGAACGAATCTCTATCCGTACGAAGGTGCAAAAACGTGTCTAATGTTACACGACGAGAAGAAAAAATACCCATATAAACGTGTTATACTTATTCAGTCGAAAATCATACGTATTTCAAAGCTCGTTCACGTAAAATAAGTTACAACGAAACGTTAAATTTTCACCACGTTCGTAAAATATTTTTTGTAGATGAAACCTCGTCATCTAATTCCTATCAAGATCAAAATTTTATTAGGTAGTTAATATAATAAAACCAAATCACGCATCAATGTGTCAACAACCTGATCAGTCAGTACCACAAAACTGCAATAATTTTCTCGATTTTATAAGCTATTGACGTCACAAATACTATAACATTTTTGAAAAAAACTCGTAATACCGGCACCGAAATGTGAAAAAAATCGAACTCGTACTTACGATGGTTTAACGATATCCAGGCTTCGGTGTATTGGCGATACAATGGAAGACAAAATCAAAAAAAATAACAAAAACGAAAAAAAAAGACGAAAAATCGAGACGCGAAAAAACGAAAAATTTCCAACTCGGGTATTCGAACCAAAACCGTGAAAAAAATTAATTATCATCCGAACAAATAACAACCGAATAACAGCAAATTAAATAGTACATATAAATCGTTTGGAAAGTATTTTTTTCACATTAAAAGCGAACTAAAAACGCGCAAAAATTCAGGTACGATTTGAAAAAAAAAAATTCGATCACGATTATTTGAAAAATTATAGCAAAAGGTGATTCGCGTATGCGCGTCTAAACCCACGAACACTTGCAATGGTTTGATCGCAACTGTCTGAACTGCGTGAGTTAAGTACAGTGCAATTTACTTACCTGTACATAGAACCATCAGACTAGAGACTCTCACTGAATCGTTCTGTCCTCTTCTTTTGTTATCCCTTCTCCCGGCTCTCTGTCTCTCACACTTGCGAATTATTATAAACATAGCGCATTAACATCTCCGTATCTTGTTAAGCCTTTTAACATTGCCAACCATGTGTTAAAAAAATCACAACCTGTTCCGAAAAGTTACTGCGCCTGGCAACACGACGCCGGACGCGTCGAGCCCTACGTTTAAATTTCATTCGCGTATTTAACTGGTTTACGTGCGCGCGCATACCCGTTTTTTTTCCTTTCTTCGCGAAAATGAAAGTTTTTCTCCCCTTTTTTTCCCATGCCTTGGAGGAAATTAAAAGCGTTTGGTAGGATTCGAAGGGAAAGTGAAAACTAATGTGGTCGAATGCGTCATCCCTTCGACTACGTTCATCTTGGTGATTGGTGAATCGATGACGAGAAGTTGAATTATTCTACTCTCTTACGTTGAATTGAAACCATCGTTAAAAATTTTTATTACGCGAATATTTACAGAAAAAGTAAATTAACAAGGTCAAGTTCGTATCATACGAGTTCACGTACTGGAATAAAAAAAAAAGGCCACGTTGAAGAAATGCTCATAAATATATTTACCTACGTAGGTACATATCTGTTTACGTAAAACATTTCCAATTTAAATATCTACATTTTCCTATTGCTAGTGGAGTATGGTATATTCAAATATAAAAATTACTTACTAGCAGTTTTTGTTTTAAAAAATCGATGATTTCACATGAATAAAATTTGCATTTTTCAAAATCTATGCAAAATTGATCTGGTAAAAAAATTTAATGAATAAGTGAATTTAGAATAAAAATTAGAAAATAGATTTTATTCGTAAGTTTTGCTCGTATCGATTAAATTTCTTTTAAATTTGTCTGTCAGGTAGTTAACAGCCTAGTGTCGCCAGATTAGGCTAAAAGTTTCGCCTGCGTGTTGCAGTTGTGGTAGCATATTGATTTGAGGTAGGATTAGGAATAGGTGACAAAGAACGAGATGAATAAATGGATAGGTAATTCGATTTCTTGATTTATCATCGACTGACTAAGTACACAATTTTATTAGATTCAAGAAGTATTCTTATGGATAAGCATTTATTGAGAGAGAATAGATCCTATTGAGTAAATTTTGAGGTGTTAAAAAGTAGCTTCGAATGATTTTTTATTGAAAAGCAGATCTTTTATTGCATAAAAACGATTTCATAGAAGTTACCTACCAAATACAAATTTTTTTTTAATTCATTTTTCTGAAAAAAAAAAATCATTGAAATTTCATTTTAGTAATACTTGAAAGTTTCTTGAAATTTTCCTAGGCTAAAAAGTCATTTGAATTTTGAAAAACTTTCCAAGTTCAAAAAAGTCAGACAAAATATTTAAAAATCAATGTAAAGGATTTTCGTAAGTGAATTTCGTAATGGAATTTTTAAAAAAAATTTTCGAAATCAATTTCCAAGCACAAAAAGTCAGTAGAAATCTGAAAATTTTTCCAAATTCAAAAAAGTTTGATAAAATGTCTAAAAGTTAGCCATAGGTAAAAAGCTGTCTGACAAAATTTTTGATTTGAACTTTTTTGAAATTTTTTAAATCCGTAAATTAAAATTTTCCAAATTTAAAAATTTATTTAAATTCTTAAAAATTTTGTAAGTCTAAAAAAGTTTGACAAAACGTCTGAAAAATGGCGTAATATTTGAAATTTTCCAAATCTAAGAAGTCTGCTAGACAAAATATCGTAAAGTTACCCTAATTTCTAAAATTTCTTCAATTTAAAAAGTCCAAACCATTTGTCTGACAAAATGTCTAAAAGTCAAAAGTTCAAAAATTCGACTAAAATCTGAAAAATTTTCAAATTCCAAAAAAGTCTGACAAAATGTCCAAAAGTCAATTTTCTAAGTTCAAAAAATCTTAATTGTTGTCTCACAAATAATGTCTAAAAGTCAGTCCTATCTCTGAAATTTTCCAAGTTCGAAAAGTCAATGGAAATAGGAAAATTTTTTCAAGTCCAAAAAAAGTCTGACAAAATGTCTAAAAGTCATCGTCAAGAAATTTCGCTACGGAATTAAGTACATCAAAAATGGACATAATTTTCAGATTGACCCCCTCCCCCTTTAATAAGAGATATCCATGTCAAAATTCCATCCAAATAGGTACGTAATTGAAAAATCAACAATTCATTACGTAGATATGCTTACTTAAATTGAATTAAACTTTTTCTTACGATGAAAAATTTCAACATGGATATATTTATAGGGAGAAAGGGGTTTATTCAAACTTTTGAAAAAATATCTTGGGAGATGAATCTTCGAGAGGGGGAGGGGGTGGAGATCGGTCATTTTAGGATGAAGGGTCCAAAAATTTTCTATAGTGGATCTCTTACTGAGAATGAACCTTCTTTTCTTGGATTTGGTCAAAATCCAATTTTTTTTTTGATCCACTCTCAAAAAATGTAATTTGATGATATGACATAGGTAAGAATTATTTTGAACAAAGTTTGCTAGGAGTTAGTGGGGGTGGCTGGGGTCCTTCAATAAAGTCCTATCGAAAAATTAAGGTGATTTTCGTTTTCAACGTTGAAAACATACCAGTTGACATCACACACATCAATTTTTTTAACTCCCGTTTGGGAAGGGGAGTGTTCCCTCCATTTTCAGAGCCCTCATTTTAAAAATAGGAAAAGTATAGTTATAGGTACCTAGTTGTTAACTTTTGGTGTCTTTTTTTCGGTTAAAATTTATATTATAACAGGGTAGTGAAACATATCCAACGAAAAAGTTTGAGAAAAATATAATGAAACAAAACTCAAACGAACAAAAAACAAAACGAAAAATGGAAAAAAAAAATAAGAAAATAAAAAACGAAACTAAAAATTGTGGAAATAACGAAACTAAAACGAAATAATTTTGTTAATTTCTTTTCGTTTTTCTTTTAAATTTAAAATAAAAATTGAAAAAATTAAACGGTATTTTACTCTTTTCATTCGCAGTCACAACTTACATAAAAAATTTTGAAATTTTTCCTTTTTTGATTTTTTGATTTTTCAACTTTTAGGTACAAAACTTGTTCAAACTTTGAGTTCAGTTTGTTTTTTCAGTAAGAAAATTGAAATTTGATGAAAGAATTGAATTTTAGACGCAGAACTGAATTCTGGACAAAATAACGAAATAATTTCGTTTTTTGCAACGAAAAATTGACAAAAACGAAAGGACAAAATAATGAGAAAACGAAAAATAAAGTTTAATTTCACAACCTTTTACGATTCTTCAAATAATTATTTCAAAACTTGTTATTGAAAATGTTAAAAATAAAACGTTCAAAATCATTGAAAATATTGTGAAAAAATAATAGAAGTTCTGACGGGCTGACACGGTGTCAACTTTGTGTCAAGGGGTCTGGCACAGTTGAAAATTTCATAACAATCAGGTACCTATTAGAAATTTAAAAAAAATATTGAAATGCGAGTAAATGATGAGAAATTTTCTAATAAGTATTGATGGGCAGACCTGAGGAGCTTTAGATCTTCCGGATCTTTAGATTCGGATCTTTGGATCTAAAGATCCGAATCTATAATTCAGATACTTTGCGATTTGTAGATTTGATCTATGATCTTTAGATCTTCTTAATTTCAAAAAAAGATCAGTTTCAACTTTTTCCCATTTTTACACAAGGTAATTACAGGTTCGGAATCGGTTAAAATCAATGATGACCACATCCGAGGATCTTTGGACCTTCCGGATCTTTAGATCAGATCTTTCGTGTTGTATCTGATCTGATCTGGATCTAAAAAAAATGTTCAAGTGATTCGGATCTGGACCTAAAATTATTGGGAGTGGATCTGCCCATCATTGCACTCGGGTAGGTACAAAAAAAATATTGTGTAATTTTTTAATTTTTTTTTCAAATTTAAAAATGGTTTTCCAATTTTTATGAATTTTTTGATCATTTTTGCCTAATTTTTTAATTTTTTTCACATTTTTGGAAATTTGCATGAGAAGAGTGTGTTCATATTCAATTTTTATAATTTCAAAACAAATTTTAAAAGAAAAAGATTAAAGACGATTTTAGTCGTATTTCTTATCTGCTTATACAATTTCACTGCGTGATATTTCAAACAATTTTAATGCCTATTATTCAATCTGTTAAAATATGTGATATGGGGAGGAAGGAAGAACTTCGTTTTTTTCTGATGTTTTAAAGAAGAAAGTAGTTGAAAATATGAACTGGTAACTAAATAATTTTTAAAAAAATTTAACTCGCATTTAAACTTTTATTATTTGATTTAAAAATTTGAAAATGTTGAAAATTTCAATTTCGAGTAGACACACGACCCATTGAATTTTTTCATCGTACCTACTAGAACAAAGAAAAACATATTTATGGTCACTTTTCCCTCTCCGGAGATCCAGGACAACTACCTACGTGATTTAGATAGGTGATATTTTTATGGTGAATTGGTCATAGTCATGGATCATGGAATGCTATTTTTCACCTTAAAAACTAAGGCTCTGATCGCATCATCATCGATTAATGGTAATTCGACATCCAAGTACATACTTTTTATCCACCTCACTAACACAAAAAAGACAATCCATTCTACCTATAGTCGCATCGATTAACTAATTTCTTCCTTTGTTACATGTACGTATGTTTCGCTTCTTTCACATATGTGGCACCCCTTGGGAACCCTATTCCCATAAAATTTACGACTAGGTGTACAACCTGTAAAAAAAACAAACAGTAGACTACGAATTGAGATTTTTATCATAACGCCTCTTCTCCTTGACCTCTTTATAGTTTGGCGAAAAAATTTCAACAATATAAAATCCTAATCCTAGTTACTAGGTAAATGTTCCAACTACCGGTGACTTGCTTCGTTAAACCATTGTTAAAAAAAAATTCGTGCGACAGATCTGTTTCCCCTAATACTCGTATACCTATTACATAGGCTGGTAAAAGCATAATGAGAGCATATTTCGAACTATTAATTTTAACGACCTCGTACATAGATCGAGTTAATTTACACGCAACAAATTTTTTCGAATTTCGTCATTTTTTCAACTCGCTTAGTCGAAAATCTGGGTACATAGATAATATGGGCTTAAAATTAATTAGAAATTATATCTTTTTTTTTTTTACCTAACAATTAAATTTATTGTCGAAATTACAGTACAGAGATTATCTTGTACAAACGTATCTACGAAGATAAACCTGAGTACCTAATTGTAAATTTTGACGATAATTTTTTCTATTTTGCCCAACTTGAATAATTTACAAGCGTAATTTTTTTTCACCACGAGTACGAATAACAAATTGACATTATGCAGTTTGAATTTCAAGCCAAGAGTAAGCACGTAATGTGTATTCGTTTTTGAATTTTGTATTTGATAAAGTACGAGTAGGTAGGTGTAAATACCTCTAATGGCCCCTTGAATTTATCCTAAAAGCGCATCGTACTTTTATTAGATAACGATGCGAAGATAATGATGAAAAAAATTCGCTTTATTGGTATCAAGTAGCTGTCGAGATAGATATGTAAATAAAGTTGCCATTCGAGCTTTCAACAAGGGTACCAGCTTTCGAGTCGACATACTTCAAAATCCCAAAACGTACTTCTTATTAACGAGTCATCGATAATCGTCGATACCTATTTCGCTTCAATAACAATAAGAAAAATTCGCTAATTAAACAGCTCGCAGCTTATTGCGACGTTATTTCGATATAATGCAATATTAAATAATGGGAACTCGAAAATCTAATTTTTTTCAAATTACGAATTACCTATCTGTCCAAAAAAACGAAATTCTCCGTTCAAAATTAATTAATATAGATAATACGTGTATACTTTATAGGTATATACTTGTACAATAAATAAATAAATGAAAAAAAAAAATACTCTGTCGTTGAAAACTTACTAAAGCAGAACGATAACACTATAATAAACATATTGTATTCGAAGATTAATTAGTACAATGCACGCGATCAAATTTTCGCGTGATTTTGTTCAACTGTTGCAAAAATGTTGGCAGATTGTATGGTCGAGGAGGATGTAAGGAAGTAACCTTTGTTCATTGTTTTCGGTACCTATTTCGAGTAGTCTGGCCAATTGTAATTTATGCGTAATTTTGCCCATCTAGGCATATTACACGTTTGCATATTTTGAATAAAGCACACACTTACAGGTACTTGGTTATATGAAAAAATTGTTAACAAAAATTGCAGATTTACTTGGGTGCTTTTTGTAGCCGTAATAACGTGTTGGTTTAATTCACGCGTATCTACGTGAAAAAATTATCCATGTAGATAAATACATACCACATAGATGTACTCGTAGCTATATTAGAGTATGAACGCATAATATTATATCTAAGTATCAAGTATGTACTTTTGCACACTCGATGATTAACGCTAAACATCTGGAATTTTACGTAGAGAAGTTTTTTTCAGCGCAAATAAATTTTGCGAACAAGTCATCGTTACGAACGAAAAAATTACTCGTAAGGAGAGGAAGAGCATCATCCATATTTATAAATTTTCGAGTGCCTATTTATCTATACGAGTGATAACTATATTTATTAGATGAATGTTGCGAATTTTATATTGATTCGGTAATCAGTATATTATAATTTTCCAAAAATTTTCCTTTTTATGCGAATACCTACTTAATAATTAGAAAAACAATACGAAAAATGAGTTTTTTTTCTGAAATGTTTACACTATTGTTATCGCCTATGATTTCCACGAATTTCGCAACTTTCTTCAATTCTGTAAATTTTGGAATAAATTTTGCAAGTTTTTCGTAATTACATATTAATAAAGGTGTAGGTACGAGTAGATACCAGGTGAGTAACATACAACCCTGAAATCGGCGATAAAATACAAGTGGATTTATTCGTTCTAGTAATCAGCGCTCCCTAAAATCTGTTATATACTTTCTTCGAATCCGTTCAAAGGTCACGAGCGATGATTCAGATACGATTATTGCATCGATATTGATGTTTTATTAAATTATAAGTAGGTACTTCATGTTTAAAAAAACAGAAAAAAACCAACACAACCTGCATAATTTTTATTGTAATCCAAGGTAAGTAAAATTGCATAACATTACGCCGTAAATACCACATCAAAAGATTTTATTTGAATAACTGAATGTTGACTTTGATGTTCTAAACTTTTCCAGTAAATGTTGCAGACTCGGTTCAATCCATTACCTAACAGAAAATAATTTGAAATCAATTGCTGAAAATTTAATTCTTAATCATAGACAACCTGCTCTTTTTCACGAATTGAGTATTTTTGATTTTGAAAAATTTTACATGAAATTAGTTGAAAAAAATTAAAGTTTCTCAATTTTGTTGAAATTGCAATATTTGATGGATATCGACTTGAAACAAGTCCAGACATGATTTTTAGACGCCTAGTTCATCTCGGAGGAGGTTGTAGGTTCCCAAAATGGCGTCATTCGGGTATTGTAAAAAAAATTGAAAAAAAGGAGGAAAATGAACGATTTTGAGCCAAATGCAGGTTGATGGTGTATTTTAGCGTCATTGATGATATATTGCAAAAAAAAAATCCACCAGAAATGACCTAATTAAGGGAGGAAAACGGGCTAAAAATGGTTTTTTGAAGGTTCAGGTATGACCTAGGGTTAGGGTGGTCCTTATTTTTCAATATTTTTTTTTCAATTGTAGGACCCCCTAAAG
>FIZU01035445.1:0-10281 GCA_900064475.1 Pseudococcus longispinus
ACTTGCACAATAAGAACGCAGAAACACACGTCTAACTCGTACGAGACACGTTTTCGATCCTTTTATCATGTTTTTCGTGTTTTTCATGAAAATTTCAACAGTTTTTACAATTTTTGTCATTATTTCGTGTGTATTGAGCACTTATATAATATTTTTAGGAATTTCAATAATTTTCACAAGATTTTCAACAATTTTCATAATTTTTGACCATTTTTACAATGTTTTTGATCTTTGCTATGAAAATTTTTAACGTTCTTAAGAAATTTGCACTATTTTTACAACATTTTTAATAATTTCCACTTAATTTTATTTCTTTCAATAATAATTTATTTTTCGTATGTGAAAAATTCGGATTCCTTAACGGGCCTCTCGAAAGGACTCAGAAAAATCCAGGCCCAGTGCAGTTGCGCCTCTTGCGTCCCTCCCTTCTTTTTGGTCGACCCCACTCAAAGTTGCTGATTTAACATTTTCCACCTCAAGATTGGGAAATAGATTTTTCGTAATAATTGGAGATTTTTGTTTTGGTTTTGATCTATGATTTAAAAGACCTTCTCTAGCTGTTGACAGCTTCTTCCTTTCAGGGGCAAATTCAAGGGGGTCGGGGAATAACAGACCCAAAAATTTCTAAGCTTTTCCACATGCTCCTTCAAAAATTGTTTACCCGAGTGAAAATAACAATTTCATAGATTTGTAGAAAAACAGAATAATTTTTTTCGTCTACGAACATCAAAGAAATTTTTGAGGTACGTCAAGCATCGCAATCTTTTTAATTTGTGTCAGTGGCGTGATCAATGTTGTGGTCTAACCTTTTCAACGACTGAAATTCTGAAAAAAATTATGTTTTGTTTGTTCATGCCTTTTTTGGGCGAAAATTTTCGCAAATTTATTTTCACAAAATAATGGATACCTACATTTGCTTTAAATTTTACCTCTACCCCCTCCCTTCGAATGTCAGGTCTCCCGACAAATGAAATTCATCTCGACTTGTATATTTGAGGGGAGGGGTGGTTTAATTATGGTGAATATAAATTCATTTTAATCTAATGATGCCAAAAAAACAAGGCAAAAAATACAAATTGCAAAGTCGTGAAAATTCTGTTTCAAATTTCGAAAAAAATAAGATTTTTTTAAATGTTTAGGTATTGGCTTTCAACTACTCACAACTTGATGATTTTTTTTTTTTTTGAAATTTCGTAATTCATAAGGAAATTGCAAGAAAAGTCAGCTAATGTTCTTCTTTCTCGACCAAAATTATAATTTAAGTAGACCCTTGGTTTCCCTTGAGATAAAATCTTTTAATTCAAAGGTTTGTTTCTGTAAATTGTCATCAGTTTTTAACGAGGTGTTATAGGGGCAACCAAAAATTACCATAGTTGGATAAATGTCAAACGCAGAAAATAAAAATTCTTTTGATACTTAACTTGATGTCGAAATGCCACATTTTTATGATGTACAAACAATAAAATAGATAGGTAATTGAAATTTTGAAGAATGCATTAAAATAATCTGGCATTTCTACCTAAGGAGGAGGGGGTCAAAATTTGTTTAAAACTCCCACAAGATTTCGACATGTGTAGGTATTTCGCACATCAGCATCCCAGACATCAAATCTAAAAAATTTGTTTTTACAATCTATGGAGCCGCCTCAAAATTGAAATTTTTTCAAAAATTCTTGAAAAGTATCAAGAAGAAATGCCATCCCTCAGACTGAAATTTTCGCTCCCTCATTCCCCTCAAACTCCAATATGAAAAACATAGATTATCTATTTTGCAGACTATTTTTTCAACCAAAACGAAAATTTCACTCGTAAATTACAAATCTTCTTCATTGAAAAACGAAAGATGAAATATTTTCAAATTCTTTTTCAAAAACTTCACATACTCTCAACCCGACGTCATTCATATTAAAACAGCAAAATACTCGTCAATACGACAAATTAAAATATTAAACGAGAACAGCGCGAAATTAAAATCGATATAAATATGCCGGGTGGCATCCGATAAAGCACAGGGAAAGGCGAACTTTTAATAGAGAAAATATAAAGTTTAAAAATGATGCCGGGGCATGCAAAGTAAGTCGAATGAAAACAACGCAACGGCGCCCATTTTAAATATTTTGCAAATGAACCGATTTAAGTAAGAAGACACGAAATTAAAAGAGATTGGAACTGGGAATAGTTCATTGAATATGCAAGAGCTGTATACTTGATAATTATATCAGTTAAACGATTTGACAGTTTAGGTTCCAGACTCTATATTGTAGCAAAACGACGTTGGAGGGTTGTACCATCGGGGATATTTCGCATTCTGCTTCAAAGGGATTTCTTAACCGTAATGCAATAATTTCATACTACTGCTCTAATTACAAATTCTTACCGTAATACAACCACTTTCATTCGGCAACGTTCCACCTTATTTTTTTTCTTTTTTTCCAACACTCCCTGCTGGTTATATAGGTAGGGAAAATAGACGAGCTTTTACGCAGATTTAGCATTTTTTTTCTGCTTTTGTTTCAGACCAAATAAAATTCGGCGTGAAAAGACTGGTTGAAAAATTAGACGATGACGACGATCATCATCACAATCATCACCAACACGACAAACACATCAACGAAATCATCTATCAAAATCCGAACCGATTACGAGAATTATATCACAATAATATAATCACCATGTCTGATAAATACATCGAAGCGTCGACATCGGATCAGAAATCTTCGTCGCCCGAGCTAAGAGAAAGATCTCCAATATCTTCGCCTGAATTAGAAGTCGATAGTCCGTCGACATCTCCTCCTCTAGATGTCACCTGCCGGACACCTTCGCCATTTTCAAAGCCGCCGAAAAATTCGGAATCTTTTAGCGTGAACGCTCTACTTAAACCAGACATTCCTAGAATAAATCGCAACAATTTTCATCCAGCTTTTGCGGAGACCATCTCGGTGACGAGATCGTTACTGTATCCAAATCTACCCTTTCCAGAAATCCTAATAAAAGAGGCGAAAGACATGAATGCTGGTTCCACCACCGTATTACCTAGACACATTCATAGCTTCGGAATACCTCATAACGTTTACAGTGTTCAAAATACGTCGGCGTTGAGTAAAGACAACGTCGACTTTATCGACGCGAATAGAAATTTTTTAGCCGGATCTTTGTACCTTAGTTTAGAAGCGGTCCAGGCTGCAGCCGCAGCCGCCATAGCGAGTCCGCCGACAATTAATCAAGGTTCGTACAACGAATTAAGCTTAACTTTGAGTGCTAATCCAAATTTTTGGTACTTCTTCATAGCAGGAGTTGGTTTACAAAAATTTGATTTGTATTTCGCACGATTTGGTTTACCTATCGATTGTTGGAAAAAATTCTAATTGGTAAATTTTCTTAGAATCGAAATGGTCATTATTGCGTTACTTTAGTTTTCAGTTGTGTTGTTTTAATCTGATTATGATCATAATGAAAGTCGAATGTTAGACAGGGTGACCAACAACATTTCCAAATCGAAATGCAACATTCATTCAGCACTTTTCAAAATTTTGTTGGACTTTTGGTAGGATGTATTTTAAGTTAACCTTTTCTTCACTCTTGCCCATCAATGGAAATTATTTCAATTTCTGCACAAGTGTTCAAATTATAAAGAAGTCAGTATATAAAATGAACGACATGAAAGAATTTTTTTAATGAATATAGGTAGATTTAAAAATTTTTGTTTTTCATTTTGAGTGATAAATTAGGGGGAAAATAGAATTTTAAATGAATTTCGAACGAGAAATGCAATACTTTTGAGTCAAATGCAGCAATTTTTCAGCACCTTTTTATAAAATTGAGGACTTCAAACACATTGTTAGGCCTGTATTTTTTAAAATAAAATTCGCATTTGAGGAGTAGAGGAGCAGAAGTGGACAGTTGCTCCCCCATAATACAAAATGAGCATTATTAATTCTAGTGATTTTTGAAAAAAATGGGGATAAAAAAAAATTAGTTGGTTTTTTGGCTAACTCTATTGGACTGAATTTGAATTTGCTGTCGAAGCCTTATTACTGCACGGTTTCTTAAAAAAAACCCTCAAACTGAGTGGCCCGTTCGTATATTGTAAAATAGTCGTTTGTGTCGTATTTTCTATACGATCGTTTCGGTGTTTTGGAGTTTTTTCCCATTTGTAAGTTATTTCTGTCATTATTTTAGTGGAAAGTTTTCAAGATTTTAATTTTGATGATTAGATAACAATTTTTTTTCTGTAATATATGGCTTAAATGCAAAAAATGACGAAAACGTAAAGAATTTGGCATTTCTATGCATTTTTTTTGGCTCGGTCACTCAATTTACCTTAGACTCCAAAAATTTCTTGATACATTACTGAAGAGTGGCCTATTTAAAGGGGATTCCAAAGGCCCTATCTTTTAATACCTAGGTATTTAGTTTCTTTAAATAAGGAATGGCTCAGAAAAAATTTTATATCTCTCAGATGAAAAATTCAGAGGTGGTTTTAAAGTTGACTAAATTACCAAAAAATTGAAGAAAATCTTCAAAAATGGAAAATTTGTTCGTAATAACTCCTGATTGTAGTTCATGGCCGGTTTTAGTAGAGGATGATTGAAGGAATAATTACCAACCACCCCCCCCCCCTCCTGGGGGGAAAAACAGTGCATTTTATTGAAAAATTAAGGTTGAATAGGATACCTAATGAAAGTATTGAACTCATCTCTTGAAAAATTTGGAAAATTTTGCATTTTGAGCAGAGATGGGCAAAACCATTTCCAAAATAGTTTTAAATCCAAAAAAATATGAAATCATTTTCAAAATTCTTGAAAATCTTGAAAATCGTGAAAATCGTTCTATAAAATTGATTAAAAATTATGATTTAAAAACAAGATTCTTTTCACTATTAAGCTACGATTTTCTCCCCCCTCGAAATTTTTTCCATAACTGACTTAAGAAACCTTCTCACCCAAATCGAATGCTCTAAATGGCGAAAATCATAGTCCACCAAATCCCAAAACAAACTTTTTCAACACAAAAAATCCATCAAACCTTGGAAACACATAACCCAACTAAGTCGAATAAAAGGAATAATTATAACTAGACTCAAAGTCAGGCACACTAAACTCATCCATAAGTATCTTTTTCAAAAAACCTCTAAACCTTCCTGTTAATTCTGCAGAAATTACAATTATTTAATTCTATACAATTCTTTTCACACTGGGCATAATAATCTCAGAAATTACAAACGTCCAGTATAAAAAAAAAAAAAAAAAGAATCATGATTCATAAAAATCATAACCTGATTACTGAAAAAAATTGAAATTTCAATTCATTTCTAACCAGTGTTTATAATTGTGAAATTTCAGAGCTTCAGACAATCCTAGTTTTCTTTTCATTTCAACTTTTTAGCTCACCTCAATAATTCAGATAGTGATTTCAATGATTTTCTACGCGAAGAAAAATTAAATTAAAATCTTTCAAAGTCAAAACTTCGAAATTTTAGCCCTTCCCCACCATCAAGCCTCCTACAATTCGTCTCTGAATTTAATTGAAAACTGATAAAAAACATGTAATCGTGATTAACTTATATCACCCCCCTCCCCCACATGAGGAAATCTTACGCATTTTGACATTTCTTCAAAACTGGTACTAATTAAGAGCCATTTTCTATTGAAACAGACCATTTCGATGGAGGAAGGCCAACTCGAAGCTCCTTGTAATTCTTACATGAGAAGGTTGAAAAATTAAAATTTTCAATTACTTTGCTTCAGATAAAGGACTACGAGTGGGTGCATTAAGTTCAGAATATTAGTTGAGAAAATTTTTCATTTTTTTAAATTCAAAAATTTGTGCGTTTTGAAGTTCGAGGCATCAGTTACCTACACCTGCCTCCAGAAATGTTTGAAAACACAAACCAATGACCAACAGGTGCTGGATGTCTTGTGTTACGATTGGTTCAAATTGAATTGTAGATGTAACGATTTGTGCGCCAGGAGCATCTATTCTTTTTAATATTTTCTCAAAATTACTCGACGTATTTCATTCATGCAAAAACGATAATTTTCAACTTATTTTGAGTAAGTACTGTGAAAATATTTTTGATATCAGGATCTTGCGGTATTTATTTTTGAATGTTTTATCCCTAGATGATATCCATCTTTCTCCCTTTCGAGGAAGTTTTCATAGCAGTTATTTGTTATCTTCTAGTTTTTCATACATTTTGATTTGAACAACCAAACATGACAAATTCTTATTCAGTCACCGTAACCTTCATGTAGCTTGAAATTTTTTTGGTTTGAATCATTTGAAAAGATTTTTCAAAATTGTGTCCATTTCATTGAAAAAATTTGATTCGCCATAGCACTCGAAGTATCAAGCACTCGACAACTGCATAGAAAATCTTCACATTGGTTCACTTTTTTTTTACAGGAACTACCAAAATAAACGGAATATTCCACAACTCTTTCAATTCGCACAGTCCACCCGTAGGCGAAGACCTGCTACGAATCCGGCAGCATTTCCTAGTAAATGGTAACATCGGTAATCACTCGTCTCACGATATTTCCATGGAAAACAACCAATCCTCCAATCATCAGCACGTCTTGCTACGTAATTCCGGCTTAGGAGATATATTCTCTTGCATTAAATGTGATAAAATGTTTCCTACTTCGCACGGTCTAGAAGTACATTCGCGAAGATCGCACAGCGGAAAGAGGCCTTTCGCGTGCGAACTTTGTAATAAAACTTTCGGCGCCGAAGTCAGCCTAAGTCAACATAGGTAAGTAAAACACTACGCAACGAATCGATCATAATACCTTTGACAGCTCGTTTCCCAGTTTAAAAAAATCTTCCTTACATAACCAAATCAATCTTCTATAATGCTTCGTTATATTTTACTCGCGCGTATGTATATTCGTTCTACATATAATTTTCCATCCGCACATTCAAATTGCTGCTCAATTCTGATTGCATGAACTCAATTTACGTTACTTCTCTCTGCCATCCATACATATTGCGCCGCAACAACCGCCATAGTTATGTAAAACTCCAGGCGGTTTGAATTTTTAGCACGTTCCCCTTCTTTTTACTCGCACAAAATAGCGTATCTTTTTCATTAGCGAGCTTACCAGGCGCTCGTTTTATAAAAATATAGACCATGAAGTGCGCCTAGATTAAATAAAGCAAACGTATAGGTATATTTTCCACATAAAAGCCAACGGGGTTTTTCTCTATCTGTGCTATTTCGTACCTATATATTTTATTTTTCTCACAGGTGGCTATGTTGTCGTCGTTCCGTTCATAATGTCGAGAAGGTATTCGAATGTAAACAATGTGGAAAAACGTTCAAACGATCGTCAACCTTGTCCACTCATCTGCTCATTCATTCAGATACCAGACCATATCCGTGCCAGTTTTGTGGCAAACGGTTTCATCAGAAATCTGATATGAAGAAGCATACTTATATTCATACAGGTATGTTGTTAATTGTTATTTCATCCTTAATTTTATCATAGGTAGTTATATTGAAACGAAAAATCAATGGAAGAGGATAATTCAAGTTGGCAGAATCGATTTTTAGATTGAGAAATCGAAGACGATTTCATAATTCAGATATTTCAGGGCCCCAAATGAACCAGAATGAAAATTTGTTATACTTTTATAAAATAAAAAACAAAATTATGAGATTTTAAGAGAGTTTTGATTTAAACTGAAAATTCGCACAAGAAATGAGCTTTCTAGATTAACAGATTACGATTCCTGTGCTAAAATTAAAGTAAGGATGGGAATTTTTCATCCCAATAAACTCTGAAAGTTTCTTGTAAGCGACGAACCATCAAATATTGCAATTTCAGCAAAATTGAGAGTTTGATTTTCTTCAGCTCATGTCATGACGTGAAATTTTTCAAAACCAAAAATGTAACTCAATTCGTAAAAAAGAGCAAAAAAATAAAAGTTTTTCCATATTGGTGAAATTGCAATAGGTATTTGATGGGTATTGACTTGAAACAAGTCCAAATATAATTTTTAGGCCCCTATCTCGGAGGAGGTTATAAGTTCTCAAAATGGCATCATTCGGATATTTTAAAAGAAAATTGGAACGAGGGAAAAAATGAACGAATTTGATCTAAATGCAGGTTGATGATGTATTTCGGTGTCATTGATGATATTTTGCAAGTAAAAAATTTTTCAACTAGAAATGACCCAGTTAAAGGAGGAAAACATGCTTAAAAACGGTTTTTTGAAGATTTAGGTAGCCCCACTCCTGACAAAAATAAAAAAAAAACTGAGTCCTGCAATATGATCTGAAAAATAGGAAAACAATTTTTTTTTATCGTACCCCAACCAAAATTGTGCTTTCTGTGTCGATTTGAAGTTTTCAAAGTCGATTTCAAGGTAATTGTAGAAGCCGGAAGAATCTGAAAAAAACTCGCAATGTTCCCTTCGAGTACCTGTATCCAAATATGAAGTTTCATGAAAATTGATCGGAAACTCGCTGAAATAGTATTTTTTATCTTAAAATCACTATTTCGGAGTTGCAGCCCCCAGAAGGTCGCATAAGCTCTAAAATCATATTTTACCATAACAAATCTAAAGTCCTGAAAAATTTTTTGAAATTCGACCATGGACCGATTGAGCCGCTCACCACACCAGAGCCTTTTCATTGTAAATCAAAAATCCTCTTGCGATTTCTTAATTTCCTTTTTTATTTCATAGAGGTCTGAAAAATTTCAATTTTGGGTCACTTTGGGTCCTAAAATATCTGAATTACAAACTCAAAATTTCAATTTTTTTTTAAATTGCAAATTTGCAATTATAAAAAAATGGAGTAAAATTTTTTCTCCACATCTGTTTCTTTTTAAGGGCGAGTAGTTATCAAATCTCTCCCGGGCACAAACGGGTTAAATTTCACACTCAAAACTTAGAATTTAGAGAAAAAAAATTAATTTTCAATATGAAAGTCTACGACTTAGTAAGCAAAAGCTTTGTATTGGGTCACAGAAGTTCTTAATAACAAAAAATAGAGAAAAATCATGATTTATTTGAGTTTCGCTTATCTTCACTTTTGAAGGGACTGTATGATTTGAAAATTCTACGACAGTACCAACAATACTAAAAATAGGAAAAATTGCTCAAAACATGTTTTGGAGCAAACAATCTTTTCTCCAAGAATCATCCCCTCGAAATTTGAACTTTTTTTTCTCAGTCAAATTTAAAAATTTTTCATTATATACCAAATATTTCTAAAATGGGACTTTGAATTGATTTGAATTTTTTCAAAAGAACATTTACTTCTTCAATTTTAAAAATAGTTTTTTTTTCTCAAAATTGGGCCCCAGCTGGGCCCAAAAATCTGAGCACAACATTACCGACCAATTCGAAATCAAAATTCTCATGTTTTCAAAAATGAGCGATCGGTTAGAAGTTGAAACGTCGATCAGTTTGGATGGTTACCTATTTCAAAGAACTCGAAGAGGTAATAACGTAATTAGGGATTCATTTTTTCTGGAACGAGCCTGATTTTCAACATATCAGTAATTTCAAAATTGAAAAAAGCAGAAATGGTAGAATTGAAAAATTTTAAAATTCAAAGAATTCAAGTGCTGAATTGCTGAACTTGGCAAAGAAAAATATCTGTCAAAAAAAGAACATACACACCACTAAAAAAAATGGCCTATAAAAGAATTTTTCAATCTTAATACTGACGCGACACAACATAAAAATGGCAAATAAAAGAACCAGACGTGAAAAAATCTATGAATTTTCGTTTGTAATAAATTAGTAATCACCATGAAAAATTTTCAAATTTCTCGGACTCGACCAAACAGAAGAAAAGTTGGATTCAATACCTACCATATTTTCCACCTCTCCTAAAGCAATAAAAAAGAAGATTACATATTTTTCAATAATTTAAGGCAGAAAATTCCTCAATTTTAGACTCAATGTCAGTTACATCTCATTTTCGTTCTATTTGGAATTCTTTCTAAATTAAGTAATTTTTTCACCTGACAAGGGAACTTTGTCAACTCGTCACCTCCGATCGAGCTGAAATTTGGCTCACTTAAACAGCATGTCACCCAGACCTCACAACCAAATTTTGAGTTGCCGAAGTAGATTTTTCGATTTTTGGCGAATTTTTGAAAATTACAAAAATAGCCCAGTGTTATATCAATTTTTTACAAATACGGTAAATTTCGAGATAAAATTCTGGAACTCGGTACGTATACTAAAGTCAACCCCCCGAATCGATTTAGACCATTTTCGAAGCGATCTGGAGCCTCCAGCAAAAGTTGACTTTTCTCCAGCG
>FIZU01035465.1:0-10680 GCA_900064475.1 Pseudococcus longispinus
GCAAAGGAATAAGCCATCGAAGCGACATTCTGATTGGCTAAACTAATGCGTTGTTACTTGTTTATCACTATAAGTGAAGGGGAGTAAAGAGGTGGTTATCATCAGCCAATCAAGAGCGTTCCCTTGCGTATTCCTTTAACAGTGTCTCACCTTTATTTTACACAGGTAGCGCGGTCCACGTTAGTTATAAATGGTCTAAGGATGGCAGTGATCTTCTGATGGATAAGATTATTGGTAATTATCCAATGGTTCTTCATGTATTGTATTCATTATGCTGGCATTCGTTTTAGTGTTTCGTTTTACACAAAAATCATCAATTTTCGTAATTTTATGGTCATTTCGATTCGGATGAAAATATTTACGAGGAACATTGTGAGAACAAATGCCATCCTTTTCTGACACGACATAAAAATAAAAAATTGAATTTTACATCTGCTGTGAAAATAAATGCATTAAAATTTTTTGATTTTTGTCACAGCTTTTATCTGCCAGGATGTCTTGAAGTCGCATCCAAAAAAAAAATTAAAATTTTTTATGACTTCATTCATCTTATAGAAGAGTCAAGGTTTTCTAAAGAGATCGTACTGAAATCCATCATCTTTAGTATAAAAAAATATGTTAACATGGATATGTCTTAAGGCCATGAAAACTTTTACCTAACGTTTTGGTTTCTCGAAATTTTACTACCCTGGATGACTTTTTCTACTTGAAAATTTCAGATTGTACAGTGGTTCAAACATTTTAAATTGTTGAAATGGTCAAAAAAATTGTCAAAAAGTCATGAAAATTGTTGTAATGTGATTAAAATTGCTCAAATTTCCATAAAAATTGGTAAAAATATTGTGATTTTTTGGTCACTTCTACGACATGTTTCCTGATTTTCATCACATTTCAATTATTGTCACAAGATTTTCAATAATTTTCTGATTTCGTAACCATTTTTACAAATTCTGATAAATTAGATAGAAATTGCAGGTAGGTCGCAACTTTGAATTTTTTTCGAAAAAATCATGACTTTTTCCTTTACTTTCGTAAACAGTGTACACTTTCGTACGTATGAATCAAAATCACACATTTTATGACCATTGAACACCCTTTCTCCCAAATCTCACACCATAAATTTTAAAAGAACTCGCATTCTCACATACTTACACTCAAAGTCTTCAACCGAACATCACATTCTATAAATATTGCAGTCAAATTACCAACTGACTAAAAATTGAAACCATCAACCCCTGTTATTTGGGACTTACGAGTATACGAACTAGGGAGAAAATATGAACCGCTTCGATTAACATGGCGCGTCAGAATCTGCAAAGGAGTACGACAGAAGGGAGGAATTCCCTGGGGCGCAGTGCATAATCCGCGACAATAGAATGGCATCGTCGAAGTTGGCAAACTCCTCCTTTGGGACATCAAAAAAAAAGAAAAAGGTTGCCCAAAATACATCAGCCAAGTTACGTATCATAAAATATTTAAAACTCTTGCAATTAACGTCTTCTCAGCTGCAAACTGCAGCGTGTAATAATTTTTTCAGCGTTTTGGAATCGATCTCGAAAACAAAAAAATATGTAATGCTGACCTACATTTCACTGGTGAACTTGATCCGTCAGATGCAACGAACGAAAAAACAAAACGTAGAAAAAGACACAACAGCAGTAAGAAAAAAGATAATAGAAAATGTGACGAATTCAGGTTTACAAGAAAGGTTAATTTTTCTTTCTACTTTATATACTCGTACTTCATATCTCGTACGAGCATCGGAAAGTCTTTTCTCATACCATTTTTAAAAACGTCAAAAACCTACGAAATACATTTATTTTCGGAGCGAAAAAAATCACCTCGGATGGAAATTTTTTCCTCCTTTCTCCGTCATCATTTTGACGAAAGAATATCAACGTCGTTTAATAATTTATCATTGTTTCTAATTAAAATCTTTATTTTCTCGTCTCAGAAACCTCGTGTTTATTATTCTCGCTTATTTTTTTCCTCCGCGGAGGAAGCCAGCGGAGTAAATTGTTGAAAATTTTCCATTTATGTTTTTTTTTGTCGTCACTCGATATTAAAAAGATATTTTTCGCTCGTATCGATGAAAGGCGTGTTTTTGAAAAATGGCGAAATTCTATACAACGATAAAGCTTCGAATACGAGCCCCGAACAAAATACACGATACGAGCAAAAATTAATGAAAAGTAAAATAATACGAATTAAGAAAACGACGCGACGACGACGCAAAAAACTCTTCTAAAGCTCGAGCAAAAAAGAGGAACACCTTTTTTACACCATTTTTTTTTTTGGCAACAACGGTGTTATTTTTCGTTTCGGGTTTAATAAGTTTTTATACGAAAGCCTTCTGTACGGATAATTACCTCGCATAGGGTAATTTTATTCGCCGAATTAAACATCGAATAAAAAATTATCCGAATTCGCGTTTAATTTACTTCCTTAACGATGCTCTTAACGCAAACGCTGCGAGGATTTTTCACCATCGGTAGCTGAAAAAAGTTGGCTTTTTTTCCTTTTCTAGTCGCGGATTGGATGCGGCAATTCTTTAGTTCTTTATGTGTGCTGGCAAATTAGCTTTTATTACCGAGTGGAAAACATTGTAAGAGAAACGAAAACTTTCTGTTCGCAGAAATGAAATTTAAAACTATCTCGTCGTCGTAATTTGTTCACTTACGAGGGCAATGGGTACTTACACGGGATTCGCGTTAAGTTTTAAATCAGCTCGGTTCGAAGGTAAAAATTACCCCCTTCCCTTCACCCAAACACTTCGTAATCCCAGTACGTCCACGAGTTCGAGGCCTGTTTAATACGATTATAAAAAGGATGAGCTTCAATTCGCAAATGCACCGGCGAAAATTTTTTTCCAACATTGCGATTTAATCGGAGGGAGAATTTTTGACGAGAGTTTAATTAACGAAATGGGAACTTTGCATCGTACAAAATTCAAACTTTCTACTTCCAGGTGCGCGAATATCGATTTTAATATTCGTAATTGGCCGAAATTCCATTGCTAATTGAAAAGATAGCTACGGTTTTTATACGTGAAAAAAAATACCAGCATATTTTACTACCAATTTGGCAATTCGCTGCAACACGATGGTCCCAACTAATTAGTCGCTGAAAATGCGAAGGAAATTAACACGTTAATTTGGCGCGCGCATCAAGCAGGAAACAAGTTAATTAACGCAGTTTAAGTCGATGAAATACGTATACATGCGAATATCGTACTACCTTCCTCTTCGTAGTATTTCGCTTCCAATGATGAGGGAAGTTCGTTTACCGACGAGAGGTGGAAATACCGTACGTCAGCTGTCGACTCGGCATCGCGAACAAAGTTCCTCTGACGAGCAATTTATTATACTATAAAAAGGGTTGAAGTTGGAAGAAGAAATGAAAAAGATGAAAAGTCCTATGGGGTATGTAAATATTTAAATTACCCAGGCAGAAAAGGCAGGGTACCGAGGTAAGTAAATCATTTACAATTAATGTAATGAAACCTGCTTTGTATTTGATGAAGGCTTCAAGGCATTACTGATGTTTTTAACTTTTTTCCATTCCATTTTTCCATATTTTTTTCATCGCCGAATTAGTATTACGAGTAATGAACGCGAAGCAGACGAGACGTTCCACGATTGTACACATTGCTCGTTTTTCCTACGCAACGAGGGCATTTTTCAACCCTTTTTTTTTTTGCCCTAGTCGAGGTGGTAATTGAAGTTGAAATGTAATTTCAGTCTCGAAAAGTATGATTAATGAAAAAGAATTTCAAAATTCGTACAATTAGCGAGCTCCGTTAATTTACGAAGAGGAAAAACGTACGTGGAAATTGCTCGAGATGGAGGATTTCTCAACAGGAGCAGAGTAAATGGTCAGATTTACGATCTTAAGATGAATATTTGATATCGCGATGTCCATATCGTTCATTCATTACCCTTCTCAGCGCACAAACTTTATATTTTTCTTCTCGAAAACCGTTTTACGAGCAAATTGTTATCATTAACATCTCAAAATGAAACTAACTCGGATCGAAATTGAATTTGGCATAACATTTTACGAATCGTATAAAGAATTAAACGTATTCCCGTAATGGAAGTTGGATATAGATTGATATTATGGCTCACGAAGTTATACACTTATAGGTATATTCAATTTTCCACCGTTTAAGAGGTATTGTTTTCGGGGCACGGTCGGATAATTCAATCATTGGCGCGGCAAATAGACTTACAGATACGATATAAAAGACGTATTTAAGAAGACGATTGCTCATCTCGAAGGAATACTCGATGCTGCGCTGTGGACCAACGTACGTATCGGCACCTGCAGCATTCTAAGCTAATGAATAGATTCGTTATATCTCGAGTGGAGAAGAAACGTCGGTATTAATTCGCTTCGATTCGTCGATTATAAAAGGCAAGAAAGGTATTAAGCAGAAACAAAAGGACTCCGAAGCAAAAGAGCGAGAAACAAAGAGATACGGTGCTGGTGCTTTGAACGATTTTGCAAATGTTGAATACCACCGCCACCTTCTTCCACGCGTTAATCTGGAAATAGTAATTGCCAGCTTATCACGATGTTGGGTAGCAGCCATCGGGCTATGGTGCACATCCGAAGTAATAAAGTCATCTCAAAAGAATAAATTGTTAGAAAATTATAGGTTTAGAAATTCTTACACTTCGAATATCTTTTTTCGCACAATTATTTGGTAAGTTCGGCTGATCAAGCATATTTTTAAAATCCTCGAAGTTTCTACTTTTAAAACATTTGAATGGTTTTTATTCAACACTAATTTTTTCATCAGTATTCCATTTTGAAAAAAACATTTTGAGCTGACATTGTTAATTCAGGAAATTTTCGTTGTTTTGAAATTTTTCAAAGATTTTGACTTGATTTAGGTTTTCGAAACACTTGAATCTATATGTCATTTTTTGGGGGTTATTTTGAGCCAAAATCTAAAATACGACTCACTGGGATGAGGCAGGATCCAAATGTAATGCCTTATCGAGTTCTTTTTCGGATTAATTTTACCAAAAAATCCCAAAAAAAAGTCTCAAACAGAAAGTATCACTCAAAAATTGAGGAAATTTCCAAATGGATATCAAAATACAAGTTTTCCAACCTCTAGAATCCATTTTTGAGATAATTTTGACCATAGTTCCCTCATTCTTTTTTTTGGTTTGCATTCAGTTCGTCAAAAACAACTTTCGATTTTATATTCCTCGCATCTTTTCGAGCTTCTAGGAGTCCCTGATGCCTTCTTGGAGACCTTCTCACTGCCCTGCCACAAGACATTCAGTTCCAGCGGGAAAAGTTGTCGGAATCTCATAATGCAAAAAACACGAGTCTTCGAGTTCGATCCCCCCTCCCCCCTAGACCTTTTTTTTCGTCGATATGAAACAGAAAGTGTTTTTTGGAAAAAATGAGGTAAGGCTACAAGTTCAGATTTTTTTGAGAATTTTGATAATTTCTATAAAAAAATATATAGTTGAAGGTGTTTTCCACTCAATTTGAGGTCACTGATTACGAATCCGGAGTAAATTTTGTTACGTCAAGCTTCGTTGTCGAGATACAGCCGTGTTTCAGCTCGGAAGGTCCAACTGTTTATACTTTACACTTTTTAGAATGAAGAGCTGTGAGCAAGATCCGAATCAAATCAAAATTATAAGACGTTCAAATGATTCTCCTGACGATCGCGTTATTTAAAAAAAGGATTCGAATTGAAATTGAATCGAGAGGCAAAAATTTTGACTCATGATTCGAATCAAAATTTACGAATCACGGGTTATTTTTACCCAGTGATTATGATTTATGATTCGGGTCAAGATTTCTCATTTTCCATCAGCAAATTAGGTTTAAGTACCTCTTTTTTCATTTTTTTATTTTTTTGTTGTTTTTTTTTTACCCCAGTCCCAATCGAAACTGGTAGGGCGTGTATATTCGCGCAATATGTTAACATCTTAACTAAGTTTTACAACTTAATCCCCATCACCCTTGTTCCGGAAACCGGCATATTCGGGGTGATGGGGAAATATAGCGCAAATTACAAATTTTTGATATACTAATTCTAATTAATAATTAGTTAATCGACCTGGGCGAAAAACCCCGGTGCGCAGCACAGGGGAAAAACCGTGGTGGGCCTATGTCTACTGTCTAGCCTCTACCCTCTACCGAGAGAATGGAGAATTATTAAAAAAGAAAAATCCGAGATCAAAAATTATTGCCAAATTATTGGACAGTGACCTCGAGTTAGCCAAAAAACACCTTCGACTAGTTTTTTTCAAAATCGTCAAAATTTTTGAAGAGCTCCAAAATTATGCAAATTTTTCAAAAATGTAATGGCGCAAAATCTCTGAAATTTTCAAAATCCAAAAAGTGAATTCAGAATAGGTGTCGTTTTTTCGTTTTACACGATATTGTGATTTAATAAATAAATATCGCAAAATTTTTTCGTAGTATCGTAAAAATCAAAAATTGAGAAAATTTGCTCAATTTTGAAAAAAATTTAAGGAAAAAGTTACAAAATCTATGTAAATTTGGTAAAGCATCAAAATACCAACATAATTTTATCAATTTTCGAAGTAATTTCAACAATTTTTATGACATTTTGAACAATTTATCGACTTGAAAAACATTTTGTGAGCCATTTTTAAACAATCCTGAAATTACTTTTACGCATTTTGCAAAATTTTCAACAAATCTTACAAATCAGGACAATCACTAACAAGGGAACCTTGTCAACTCGTCACCTCCGATCGAGCTGAAATTTGGGCCACTTGAAGAGCATATCACCCTGGCCTCATAACCAAATTTTGAGCAGCCGAAGTTGATTTTTCGATTTTTGGCAAATTTTTGAAAATAGCAAAAATGGCCCATTGGATATCAATTTTTTACAAATACGGTAAATTTTGAGATAACATGCTGAAAATCGGTAGGTATACTAATATCGACTCCCTAAGTCGATTGCGACCATTTTCGAAGCGATCTTGAGCCTCCAGCAAAAGTTGACTTTTCTCCAGCATTTTGGAATCGCTCCAGAATGAGCTGTAATTAACTTCGCTTGCTAAAAATTTAATCCTGGCGTTAGGGTGATATTATTAATCGATTAGCACGGTTGAATCGAAAATCCGAGGTGACGAGTGGACACGTGTATTTTTTTACAACTGGAAAATTTTGTCTATAAAAAAAAAATCCAAAACCGTCATTTTCTCCATAGAATCGCTCGAAACTTCGCCTACCCCTATAGAATATCACCCTAACGCCAGGATTAAATTATTAGCTGCCGAAGTTAATTACGGCTCATTCTGGAGTGATTCCAAAATGTTGGAGAAAAGTCAACTTTTGCTGGAGGCTCCAGTTCGCTTCGAAAATGGTCGCAATCGATTTGGGGGGTCGATTTTAGTAAACATACCGATTTTCAGCATGTTATCTCAAAATTTACCGTATTTGTAAAAAAAATGATATCTTATGAGCCATTTTCGCTATTATCAAAAATTCGCTAAAAATCGAAAAATCAACTTCTGCAGCTCAAAATTTGGTTGTGAGGTCAGGATGACATGCTCTTCAAGTGAGCCAAATTTCAGCTCGATCGGAGATAACGAGTTGACAAGGTTACATCGAAAAAATGATTGAGATCGGCTCGAGAGTTGTTTAAAATAACACACTTACAAGGGAACCTTGTCAACTCGTCACCTCCGATCGAGCTGAAATTTGGCTCACTTGAAGAGACAATTTTTCAGCACATTTTTTACGAATTTTGTTACCATTTAAACTATTTTTACAGCATTTTAAACAGTTTTCGAATCAATTACAACAATTTTTTCAGTGTTTTACACAATTTTTACGACACAACAGCAGAATTACGAATTCATCTTCAACTCCATAGGGGAAAAAAAAGACTAAGTCAGTATAGACGAGATTTTATGGTATCAGTGGCGTCCGTCTTGACGTATGTGTACGAGTATATGGATGGCTACAGCTATACGATGACGTCTGGCAAACACGCAAATCATTCTCGTATAACATACAGGACTCGATTGCCGCTCTATATACGTGTTAAATCTCTCGTCGCTTTATGAATTTTTTTAACGCCTCATTTACGCATTTATGGAAATTTGAAAAGCCTCGCTAGACGCACAGCTCGTAACGAACCAGGAAGCAATAGGAAACATCTGAAGCGAGGGGAGCTTTTTAAATCGAGCAAACAGCGGCTCATTCGGCTGACGCGTAGAATTCAGTGAAAAATGACTCGTCAACAAGAGACGCGTTAAATTCGCGCCACCGTTGCGGTCAATTTATCGGATACGTAAAGGTACGCGATACGATGAGCCCGATACCACGTAAATCGACGAATCGACGTTCGATTTTTCACGCTTTAATGAAACTTACCGCGTAGGGTTTTTAAACGAGCAAAGTTTTTTGATTTCCCCGAAGTGAAGCTCAAGTTGCGACGCGGAATTTTTAAGAAGCTTTAACCACCTGTTATGGAAATGATAATGGAAGTATTTTCGTGTCAGGCTCGAGAAACGTGCGGCGAGTAATTGATTGTAATGAAGTAAACTTTTAATATGCTGGAAAAGTTTAAATTCGCGGGTTTAATTTTATATGGTATTACGAATGCGAAAATATCCCTAGAAGACGGTTTCGAATCAAAGCATATACCAATCTCCAAAACTACGAGATGCTTTTATAACCACCGAAACGTACAATATAAAAAGGCCAGTCAACCCACTTCACATCGACCAACGTCGAATAGCCTAATCCACCACCACGCAGTCAAAGGCGGTAGGAAAATTCGTAAAACGTTGCTCGTATTTCCACTCGTCACGTCGTCAGCACGTCGGATTAGGTCAATGGTGAATTCGGGATTATTTCCCTGCCATACGGAAAATATCGTCAATATTTTCTCGTGCCATTTTTCTCTCTTCATCGTTTACAAATCTCGAGTAAATAACGAGAGCTATGATCGACGATGACGGCTCTTACAAGCTTTTCAATAGCTCTCATTACACGTTTTCCCGAACACGTGACTGTATAGCTTATAAGGATTTCTAAGTGGTACTCGTTCGATGCAAAGGTACACGAGCATTGTAACAAAGGAATAACAGAGGCTACAGAAGTGCTAAAATACGGTCAGATGCGCGTACGTATACAGACAAAAAGGAAGAAAAGTCTAATAGTGCTATTTAAACGGGTAATCTTCGTGTTTATACTCTATTCTTGAAACTGCTATATGAAAAAAAGTGAGAAAAAGAGAGACAGGAGACAGAAATGAACGTAAGGATGATTTCCACCATTGAATTAAGTAAAAACTAGGGCAATTATTTGCGAGAAAAAATGATCTTGGATTAATTTCCAAGTTTAGAACATAAAACAAATGTCAATTTTGCTTTTTGGACCTTCGATCATTGAAAAAAATCCTGATGCAAAAATTTTCCTGACTCCCAGCACAATACAAGTACATATAGGGTGGGTCGTCTTCGACTTTTTTTTTGGAAAATTGAACGGGGATTCGAAAAAAAGTTGTGGAGTAGTGTCAAATAATTGTGGAAAAAATTTTGAGTCTCAGACTGGGGTTCAAAATTTTCAAATTTTCAAAAAAAAACATGTAAAAATTGGAAAAAAATTAAAGTGCGGAAATTTTTTTTCTCTCAAATAAATGTACTCGTAATATGATTAATTATCACAAAAAAACGTTTTTTTCGATTTTGATATGATTTTTTTTTGAAAATTTGAGAGATTGAACTTGATTTTCTCGACTTCTTTTTGAAATAGTAGAAATCATCTCGGGGTCTAGTTTCAATCGTCTAAACATCAAATATAATGTCAAAATTTTGAAATATTTTCATCGGAATTTTAAAAAGGAATGATTTTTTCAAGGAAAATTTCAGTGATACACCCCTTAATCCCCCCTCTCCAAAACAACAAAACTAAATCGTTCAAAACTAAGTGTTGATCCAACTGCCAATTTAGCCACAATCATAAAAATTGGTAAAAATATCGCTCAAGTGGACAAAAATTAACAAATTGATTTTCAAAATTGCAGCCAAAAATAATCATGAGAATTATCCAAAAAGTATAATTGAAATTGTCAAAACTTTTACACAAATCAGTAAAAATTTAGTAAAAACTATCGAAAATGTCTTTGAATTGTTGAAATTTCAATAAGAATTATTCAAAATAATGTAAAAAAAAGTAAAAAATCATTAGAACTGTGGTAAATTTGGTAAAAATTTTTTATACCTTCTAAGAAATTAATAAAATTAAGTAAAAAGATTTAAAAAATCGTAAAAAATATAGAAAAATTCGTAAAAGTTGTGGAAATATTCTAAAAAAATCGTTAAAAAATTCTGTAAAAGTGGTTTAAATGCCATAAAAAAAGTTGCAATACTCATAAATTTTTATAAAAATCAGTAAAAACCATAAAAATAGTAAATAATCATCAAATTTTAGAAATTATTGTGAAAGTTCTTGCAGTTTTTATGAATTTTTCGACGGATTTCACGGGTTTTTGTAATATTTCTACTGATTTTTGTGAAAATTTCGTCAATTATAAAAAGAGCCCGGATTCCTCGCTCGGCCTTTGCCGAATCATTTTGATTAGTGGCGAATGACTGAAAATGAAATAGAAGTTCGTTTCATAGCTTAGGGAGCCTGGGAAACGATTTTTATTTTGCCGAA
>FIZU01035499.1:0-20573 GCA_900064475.1 Pseudococcus longispinus
CAATTTTGTCGGTCTTCCGCGAGATCACTCCTCAGAGCAAAAACATATCCTATGTTAAAAATCGAAAAAAAATTGAAAATGAACGAATTTAGTCCAAATACATGTTGATGGTTTATATGGGTGTCATTTTGCAAGAAAAAATTTTTTCGATCAGAAATGACCCATTTAAGAGAGAAAAATAGAAAGAAAATATATAAACTTTGAAAATTTTTTCACATTTTTACGTTGGTTGGGGAGGGGCGAAGGTAAAAATACTATTTGCCCTGGGCCCAATTTGGCTGTCGACAACGCAATTAGTGCCACCCTATGAAAATTGCAATGTCCATTTGACCTTGGAAAAGTGCTCGAAATTTTTTTCAACAAATTCCAAAAATCACCCTTGATTCCTGCAAGTTTGAAAAAATTCGGTTGAAAAATTGCCAAAAATAGAAATTTTAACGAAAATTTACATTTAACCTCTCCAAAGGGGGTTAGGGTTGAGATAACGAGCTAAAAATTTTGTGACGGGGGTTTTAGACTATAAGGACCAACTTTCACAGGATAATTTCAAATTCGGTGCTCAGGGCCAAATCACCCCTATAAACCCGACTACGCTCCTTCAAATAAATTAAACGCCATGAGAAGAAAAACACTTCGCCAATGAAATAATAAAATTCGTAAATAGAAGAAGAAAATTTCCAAATAACCACTTCTTACGGAGTAACGACCGATATAATTCGCCTCTTGTGGTTTCCAACTATGACACCCCCCCTCAACTCCTTCCTCCTATCGCCATTCTAAACTACGAACTAACTACATTTATTTCGCGAGGATTCGAAAATAAAACCGTAAGTACACATATACCTCTAGCTGGTACCGTCGCCGGGAAAATCCAACATCAAGAGCAGGCCAGGGAAACACGACGACGAAAGTTTTCTCAATTCTTCAACTTTCAATACGCATCGAGACTTAGCCACAACATCGCATCAGCCAAATTCATCAAAACTTTCTTCCATTTACCGCCAAATTTTATATACGTCCTCGCTCCGTTTATCTTGTCATTCTCCGCTTCTTACCTCCTTCTTTCTCCAGCTTCACTCAGTCCGTTTTCCGGAATTTCATTCGTACACACATGAAATTTCTACCATCGACACAAATAACAAAAAAAAAAAACTCTTCTGGAGAGAGAGAGAGAAGAGGGATAAGAGAGATGGAATATGAGCTCGGTCAATTTAACAATAGTACCATACGTCGTGTCTACTGTTATCGTCATCGTCGTCGCGTCGTAGTCTCTGCAGTTCACTCGGAACATATCGAAGCGATCCCTACTCTCATTAGCAATCCGAGAACTAATCTTCAAGTACGATAAATCAAAAAACCCAGCCTTTCTTTAGATATTAAACGAAATAACTACCCGATCGCTGCTCGCTGCTCCTAATCCAACGTTGAAAATTTCAATTACCCTTCGCGATGTCCGTAATAATGAAATTTTCCAATTTTCCGTTCGAGGTTTTCGACAAATTCCAAAGTCAAGTACCTATAATGTAATGGCGCGCCCACTAGACAAAAAAGAAACGTTCGAATGACGTTGATATTTCATCGAACGCGAACGCGAACCGAACCCGTCACCGCAACAACACGTGGTACACATGAGGCAAGGTCGACTCCAAATCAAAAGCTGGTGCGCTTTAAAAGGCGCGTAATATACGGTCCCCGGATGACGTATACCATAAATTTGCACACACGCTCGGCTATCCTCCGACGTAGTATACTCATACGTATAAGCCCAACGCCTAGAATACAAAATAGACGTAATGGAAAACTATTGTAAACTTATCCGTATACACATAGTCAATAAGCCGAATGCTTATTTCGACCTTTATGTTGGGAAACCTACCTAAACTTATACACTTCAGAGTACAGTATGCACGTTCGTAATAAATGCAACAAATAAGTTGATTTTTCGTTTACATTGGTATTTTTTTCCTGCTATTTACATGGTCTCTTACTTCCGAGGTTCGAAGGCCGAGTTATCGTAGGCATTGTTATGCTCTACTTACGCAGTCGAGGATATTTTTAGTCCAAGGAGAAAAATAGCCAAATTCTTCAACAAGTGGGTCAAAATTGACTAGGCACAATTTACAAAATGACAATGATCGTTTGGTGTTACCTGAATTTGCACGAGCTTCTGATCAATTTATAATTATTGAAGTCATCGTTAATGAATATTGAATACCTCTTACATAGTTAGCATCATTGGAATGAAAAAAATTGAGAATTTCCAGCTCAGATTGACTTTTTCTCCAATTTTTACAACTCAGAATACAACTTTTCCAATTTTTTAAAAACCAAAATGCGAATTTTCTAAAAAAAAAAGAGTTAGTATTCACTTTTGCAAATTTTCCCCCTTAAAACTATTTTTCTCCACTAGAAATTTTATCATTTTTGGCGAGGGGAAAGCTGCACCTTCTTTCTCGTTTGATGAACGACTCTTTTTGAACAATTCATTTTAAAAACCAGCTTTTTGGGAATGATTCAGTTCGATTCATTCATTTGATTCGTTCGAGATATCTGTTTCCAAAAGATTAATTTCATTGATGGCAGAGTCGTTCGAGAACGATTCAGCTCGATAATGAGTCATTTTGAACAAATCAGTTCAAAGACCGTCAATTTGAGAACGATTCAGTTCGATTCATTCATTTGAATCTTACCGAAACGATTTACTCTGAATGACACATAATTCTAAACAATTCATTTAGTTGAAAACCTATAGTCGTTCGCGAATGATTTAGCTTAATAATGGATGCCCGGTTCGACTTCAGCGACCTTCAATTAGTCAGAAAATATTGTACGTATTCTATTTCAGAGTTTATTCTGAAGAAAATTTGTCGATTCTTGCAAAAATGTTTCATTATCCATGAATTTTTTTCAAAATGATTTTTTATTTCAAATCATTACTTTTTCTTCCTTTTTAAAATTATTAAGATCCTGATTTTTCTAATAGCTTCATAATTAAATTACGATTTAGAAAATAATTTTTAGGTATCGTACGAGACTTTTCATTCAAAATCATGTTTTTTTTCAAAAATTAATTTTCAAATCAAATTTACCTTTTTGGTGCAATTTTTTGTAAAAATTTTCACCCATTTGTTTCCCTACTTTGACCAAGGCACAGGGACGAAACAAGGGTGGGGGGAGAGGGGTGGAACACGTCTCACTCGAAGATTCGTCAAAAAGTCGGCAAATTTAGTGGTTTCGGTGAAATTTTGGCGACAAAATTTAAAAAATTGACCATAAGTTGTTAAATTTTGAAAATTTGTTGAATTCTTTCTCAAAAATTTACCGATTATTAAATTTACCCTCGTTTCAACATATTTTTTGATTCCTTACAATTTTTTTCATTCATAATACTTTTTGTACCATATATAACTGAATGCCCAAAAATGGCCAAATTTTGCTTTTCGAACCAAGTTTTTCAAAAAATTTCGCCCTCACTTCACTCGGGTAACAAACAAAGCATCAATTTTTTTATTTTTTACTTTACTCAAACCTTTTTTCCCTTTTTCCTTGACTGAAACAATTCGCGAATTTACCTCTTTATAACATATTTTTTAATTAATTTTTTTTCCATTCCTAATTTTTTGTTGTATTATTAAATGCCCAAAAATGGCCAGATTTTACTTTTGAAACTAATTTTTTTTTAATTTCGCCCTCGCTTCGCCCGGGCAGTGAAACAATTTCATACTTTAATTATTTTTTTTTTTAAATTCTTTCACAAATTATTTTTTTTTTTCATTTTTCTTATGTTTAAACTGTTTTTTGTTTCATTTTCTGAGCAACATTATAGACCCCTACAAAAATGTTACTCAATTTTCATATCTGAGCAGGTGGACGATAAAGTCGATACTTTATCGACAAATTTCCCCTTTAACCGCCCCCCAGATTTTTGATCAAGTTTCGTCTCTGCCAAGGTAAACGATTGATAATTTTTTTCGCGCCTTAAATTTGTGGAAGCCAGTTCAATGAAAAAAGTCAGTCCAAAAACTCTATTTTTAAATTTTTGACTAACATAAATGAATATTTTGATGGATTTTTGTGACGTCCAAATTTTCAGAGTGACCTTTAGCGAGAAGACGTGCTTATTAGGGCGGAGTGAAAAAAAACATACCTTGAATTCTGACCAAATTCAAGGAAATGGTTCATTTTGAGCTAGAGATGCGCCATAGAAAATTTTAGATCCCTAGCTCGAAGAAAGACTGAGCTAAGGGTGCTCAAAGTAGGGTCACTTTTGAAAAAAAAAACATTTTTCGCCACCTTTGGGAAGTGCGATCTGCTTGGTACCTCGGTCACCCCTTTGAAAAAATGCAATTTGAGTTTCCACACCTTCCTATGTCATTGACCTCGAAATTGGATCGTATTGCCCTCTACCAGGGAGTTAAAAAATTGTAGATTGCTGAAATAAAATTTAGGCAGAAAAATTATTTCGATTAAAAAATTGAAAATTTCTCATGGCAGTCTTGCCAACTTTCGATTTTTGCAAAAATAGATTTTCAATATGAAAAATTAGGAAAATTTTCATTCATATAAAAATTGAAAGTTGGTCGGATCGCAATGAAAAATTTCCAATTTTTTTAACAGAAATGATTTTTTTGCATCAAAAGGAGCTCTTTAAGTCCAGTTTTGGTACAAAGTGGAGGGTATTTTATTTTTTTATTACACAAAAATTTCGATTTTTTCAGTCATTTGCAACTTTTCAACACCCTGGTAGAGAGCAATATGTGGTATCCAATTTCGAGGTCAATGGGTTAGGGGTGTAGAAACTCAAATCGCACTTTTTCAGAGGTGACCGAGGTATCAGGCGGGTGGTAAAACTCAAAAATGGCTAAAACAGTATTTTTTTCAAAAGTGACTTCATTTTAAGCAATTTCAGCTCCGTCCGTCTTTGAGCTAGTGGTCTAAAATTTTCTATGATGCATCTTCAACTCAAAACTAAGTACTTATACCGAATCTCTAGAAAATTTTCCAAGTCCAAACAGTCAGTTTTTTCCAATTTTTTTTTTAAACTCCAAAAAGACATTACTACCCCTAAAAATTTTTCAAATCCAAAAAGTCATCAGAGATAATAAAATTTTGTTTTTAAAAAAAAATCAATCTCTCATAATATGAAGTTTAGTCGATTATGTCTGATAAAACATCTATACAAGTAAAGTCCAAAAAGTCGAAAATTTCTGAAATCCTAGTCCAAAAAGACATGATAACAAAATTTCGTGATGAATTTTGTGAGATTTTCATGCGATTCAAATTTTTTGAACTGATCGTTCTCCATGAAATCGCCTTTTTGGATTGGAAAATGACTCTATTTGCCCCAGTCCAATGAAAGACAGATTCGTCATCAGCTACCCCGAATTTTCCAGAAAAAACTCACAAACCTCTGTTAATGAGCCATACACATGTAAAAATATCGCATATCCGAAATACTGAAGTCATATTTCAAAAAATCAAATTTTTGGGAAATTTGATGTACTTAATTTTTGAAATTCTTATTATTTCAAATATCCTTTTTTCGTGCAATTATTTGATTGGGTATTTCGCGTGATAAAACATATCTTTTCAAATCTGATAGCCTTTATTTCAATAATATGAACGTTTTTATTCAACGCTAATTTTACTTTTATCACTATTCAAATTTTAAAAAAAATATTTTTTGAGTTATGTAATTTCAACTTTTTGACATTTTCATTGTTTTGAATTACAACATTGACGCTAAAACTCATTTTCACTACCTATTCTTGATCCTTCTTCCAAACATTTTAACATGATTGAGGTTTTCAAAGGCCCTGAAATCATTTCTCAGTACATTCTGACCCTAAACCTCAAATACGACCCACAGGGGCGAAGGTTGGATCCCAAATTCAGCATTTTCTTATGCTGTCGAGCAATGAATCCAATCAAAATGTATGTTTTTCGACCCATAAAGTCCGTTCTCCTTTCATCACAAACCTACATAGAATTCTAATTGAATTCATAACCGAAACTTTCAACTTTTTCTATTCGCAGCACCACACGATACCATGAAATTAATACCCAGGCAATCTCACGACGCTCTGACGACATCGTCCATCGACTACACCAACGAGACGAGGAAATTGAAAAATTTTATCAAATATTTCAAAAGGTTTTTACAAGAGGCGCATTTTCAAAAACACTTCCGCGTTCCGATTCCGGTTAAAAGAGAATTTTCCGGTTCCAGATCTCATCGAGGAGAGTTTCAACATCTACGTCCTCGGTATTTCTCCACACACACGTACGTTCGAACATATCGCACACATCCACCTTAAATCCACCCTCTCGTCGTTCTCTCTCCTCTCTCATATTTCTTATAAACCCGTTTAAGCAAATATGGTCCTCAGCTCTCGCACGTTTTCCCACCCAATTGGGGAACCGTTTAATACGAGAATACGAACGTGTTTACAAAACGACCATTTTTACCTTTCCACGGACCCATTCTTTTATCGTAAATATATACAAAATTACCGGCCACCAAAACTACACCTCTTGTATCCTTCTCTTCGCCACGTACCTATATACCTTCGATAAAACGAAAAAAAAAGGCTCGATCTTGCCTACGTGTTCTCATTTTCGGGCCACAAACTCTCTCTTTTTACTCGAACCAAGCATAATAGAGAACTGAAGGCAAATACCCGTGGCGAAGCCTCTTCCACTCGTATCCGGTGTGCTTTTTACTTATCGGCGATACATTTTTATACCGATACGCGACCGTTTCGATATCCCAAACACGCCCACAGAATTTTTACCAAATTTTCACCTCGAGAGCGAGCAAGAGAGAAAAAACCTCATTTAAAGGCGTCGTCGTCGTCTATACCTACATATCGTTGACCATCGAAACGAATAAATGATTTTAAAAGATCGTCGGAATGTCTTTACAGGGCACCGAGAAAAAAAAATAAGGAAAGAATATCTCGCAAAAACCCCAGCTCATAAATATATACCAATTTAAAACGACGGTAAAGATCTTTTCACGTCTGCATCGGAACCCCTCCTTCTCTTCGTCGACTCTGGCCCGTATCATCCGATCAGCTTTCGCTTAATACGCATCGGTAACATTTTTTTCCACTACGTAAAGCCATAATATGACTTAGTTAAACTCTTAAAATTCAAAACACGCGCTTTCGATACACAGCACAAAGGAGGGCAAGAAAGAGAGACTGTACCGCCACCCTGCACCAACTCTAAAAACCTTTGGCGCGCTTAATTCTATTAAAACGAATTTTCCACTTACTTGGTCGGCGAGAACTAATGTTTACTGATTTTCCAAAAACACCATCGGTCGAAAAACCCCAGCCAGAACCCACGAAATAAAGAAGAATACTCTTTACCGCAGCGAAAGCGAGAGAATGAGGAAAAAAAAACATCTCTCCAAATAAAATACCGAAGCTAACCGAATTACGAACCGATGTCGGTGGATAGCTGGATACTATATTACCATTTCTTGATTTTCCCTTCTCTAATCCGCATCATCGTCGGCTCTCTCCTTTACCCACCAACTACCCTCCGACCATTGATTCTTCTCATACTGACGTTAACGTAAACAGTTTGTGGCTCGTTTTTGTTCGTACCCTGCTGGTAAACATCACAAAAAGGCAATATCCTTGTGGTCGTACAACCTTTTTCCAATATATAGCAGATAGCTAACGATCTTCGTGTGGTAGGAGTACAACGTACGTACGATATCGAGCCATCCTACGCCACTGCAGCTTTAGCACAATCTCGTGCAAATTAATTAGTGCCTAATTGGTAAATGGAACGTGGTAGGGTTGGACGTGTCGTTGTTGGGTACTGAGACAAGCTAAATGAAGAGTAGAAGTGATTTTTCCCTTGACTCGAGTCGTTTTCTGGCGTTCGAGATGAAATTGCACCACGAATATGTTCTTTCGAATGGTGTAATCAAAGTGATTAGGAAAGAATAGAGATCTACTCGAGAAAATTGAAAAAACATAAGAGTAAATTGATGCGCACAAGAGTGGGTGGGTGATGTTGCCAAATTGGCGTATTTTTTAACAGATAGAGCATCCACGAAGTGCTTTTAAGATGAAGAAGAATTCATTCACTTGGAAGTTAACATATTTTTCAGCTTAAAAATTTCTTAAATTGATGCCAATGCCAAAAAAATCGTCTAAAAATTTTTTTCAGAGTTATTTTGTAAAAAAACTCGAAATATAAATACATTTACTTGGTAAAAAACAGCGGTTGGAACCGAAATCGAAATCAAAACCGAAACCAAGAAAATTAAAAACATTTTTGAAGAATATTAAAATCAAAAAAAAAAAAACACACCTCGACAGATTTTTATCACAAAGAATAAATCAAAAATCAATTACCCACATATATTTTCAAAATCATTGCAAAAACCAAAATTGAAAACAAAAAAAACAGTCGAGTGTGAGAAAATCGAATCTACGAAAACAGTCAAATATTCTCTATTCAAAAACTAGGCTTGGAAAACCACAACCACCAAAACTCAAGTCAATAAACCAAAACCTGAACCACCACCACCGATTTAAAACCAAAAGTAAATTAAATTGATTTCGGTGGTTCTGGGTTTTATTTCGGCTTTCTGCTCTACTTTTTTTTTCTTCGAAAAAATGACACAACTGATGTTCAAAATTAAATCAAAACCAATGAAAAAATTATTATCAAGTCAAAATTTCACAATTTAAATTTTCTAATCGATGACTAGAGAGCTGCAAAATGTGGTAAATCCAATGCCCATCTTTTTTTAAAACAAAATTGCCATTTTCGTGCCCCATGTTTCAATGGAATTAATTTACGACTTTTGGACACACCACATTTTACTGAAATGCTGACTTAGTGATTTTGAAACTTAGCCATCGTATTAGGGCATTGCCTTTAAAAAAATGAAGAAAAATTGAATTTGAAAAAAATTATTGTAAAAAACAGAATCAAAACCGGAACTACCGAAACCAGGAAAAGGAAAATGTCAAAACAAAAATGAAAAACAACTAAAAAAATGTAAATATTCAAACAACCAAAACCAAAATCAAAATTGATCAAAAGAAATGAATTTTTAACGAAAAAAAAAAAAACTAAAATTCCACCCCCATCGTTTTCCATATGAGAAACAAAAACGAATGCATTATTTACGGCAAACTGAGTATGCAATTCTATTAACATCGTCGCGAAACTTTAATCCACGTGCAATTTTGTTCAATTTTTACGATTAGACGTGATATTTGAAAGATTTTAAGGAAAGCGGATGATATGAAAGTCATGAATTTATATTCTAGATAAACAATATTGAATAAAGGAACAAAATTCAATTTGACCAAACAAAATGCCTAAATTTTCTCCCTATAAGAGTCATATTTTCGAAATTCATTTTTCGATATAATTTCTTAATATTTTGAGTCTTAACACTACAAATCTCGTATATTTGAAACTTCTACATTTGAACTTGAATTTTACACATCATTTTTGTTATGTTGAAATACCTAATCAAGCACACTTTTCATACCAATGAAACAAACATTTAATTGGTAGTGCTCTAGAGAATCCGATTCCACCCCCACCACATAAAAAATTGAGAAGGCATTAAAAATTGAAAAATTCTTCATTTAATTCTCTCAATATATTCTCTCCCAACAAAAAATATTCCTGAAATTTTTTTAGCTTCCTCAGAGTAAAAATCAGGAGCTTTAAATATGGTCAAAATTTCTGAAATTTCCAAAGAAAAACTTCAAAAATTCCAGCATTTTGAAATTCCTCATGATAAATTTTCAGTATTGTCTCTTTTAATAGGAAATTACTTGAAAAAAAAATGTCGCTACTTGTTTTTGAAAAATGATAAAATTCGTGATGTAAAATAAGAGAGAGAGAAGATAAAACGAAGTTTTTAGAGCTATAAAGAATCACGGAAATTTTTGAAAATGTGGTAAAACTGATTGGAACTGCCATAAAAAGTGATGAATATATCGTAGAAATGACAACAAAATCATGAATAGTGTCGAAAATCTAACAAAATTTTTTTAAATTTTCACAAAAATTATTTAAAATAAGAAAAAATTAAAAAACCCATAAAAATTGTGGAAAATGTTGTTAAAATTGTCAAAATTATGATAAAAACCAGTAAAAAGTACTGTAAAAACGGTCCAAAAATGAGAAAATTTGTCGAAAATTTAGTAAGAAATCTTGAAATTATCGCAAAAATTGGTAAAACCATCTTAAGAATGGCCAAAACATCAGGCAAAGTGTGCAAAACTTCGTAAAAATTGTAAAAATTTTCATATAAAATTTTTTACACGTGAAAAAAAAATGAAAATTGTTAAAAAATCATCTTAATTTGTCAAAACGTTGACAAAAATCAATAGAAATTTCGTTAAAATGGTCCAAAAAGCATGGAAATTATCAAAAATTTCGTTAAAATTGCTTGACTGTTGACAACATTTTCCAAAATTTTCATAACTTTTTACCATTTTTTCGTTATTTTTACCGATTTTCATGAAAACTGGCGAATATTGCAATGTTTCTTATAACATTTCAACCACTTTCAGATTTTTCGATGATTTTTAGGAATATTTTAACAATTTGGAAAAAAATTCGATACTTTCATGATTTTGGAGGAGGGGCTATTTTAACGAAGTGCTTACTAATTATTATGAAAATTTAATAAATTCAAACAGAATTTTTAATGATCGTTTTTATAATGTTTTAAATGATTTTTATGAAAATCTCAACAATTTCTTCAATTATTGTCATTAATTCGTGACCAGGGTTCGTCACATATTGAGAACATTCTCGAACATTTGAGCACATTATGTTTTTTCTTAAAATTTGGTGAAAATATCGTAGAAATGGTAAAAAAAATCACGAAATAAATCCACAAAAGTTGTAGAAATTGTTGAAATTTGGTTTATCCAACAATCATTCAAAAATATGACTCTTATAGGGAGAAAATTTAGGCATTTTGTTTGATCAAATTTCTAGAATATAAATTCATGACTTTCATATCATCCGCTTTCCTTAAAATCTTTCAAATATCACGTCTAATCGTAAAAATTGAACGAAATTGCACGTGGATTAAAGTTTCGCGACGATGTTAATAGAATTGCATACTCAGTTTGCCGTAAATAATGCATCATTTGGAATATTCAAGCCAATTGAAAAGAAAAATAATGAAATCACAATTGTGATCCGATTAATATGATCGAAATTTTGGGCTGAAGGGGAAATGTGGTAGGTACTGCATAGATCGAATAAAAATCAAGATTATTCGAATATATTTTCATCTTGATCAAAATATTCTAGAACTTTTTTACAAAAAAAAGACAAAGTCGCGTGAAAAAATCGATTCAACGTCGTGACTTTCGAAAAAAAAAATCATAATATTTCCATCACCTCTCAAATCATCACTTTTTTCGAACAAAACCACATCAAATACACTTCTCCATAGGATCATTAGCTTTTCCAGCACTTCATTCGCCGATCCTGCGAAAAACATACTTGACAAACACGAGATACGAATACCAAAACATCCCATCTGGGTCTACACCCTTGGCAACAAATTTCTCGGATACTGAACCTCCGAAACAACTTATTTCTTTCGTTTTCATTAACAACCGAATTTTTCGAGTGTTAGATAAATACAAATTAGTTATATCGAAAGCCTCTCATTCTTTGATTCCGAGCCCCTGCTTTATACCGAATTCATCTCGCGCCATCTGTACGATTTTTCATTACGTGATTCCTCGTCCATATTTTAATTTTTTTCCTTTCACAAATTCTGATGCAAATCAACTGTCTTTTTTCTGCAGATATCCCCATCTTCCTGCGTCGAATTTAATTACAACTCTGAATCGCTCACAGAGACGTATCGATATCCCTAACTGCGATGAGTATTGAGCTTGGGGAGGGTGAGAAACAGTAGCAAAAGCAAATGCGGTAATTTTTCGTGCAGTTTTATAGCCGATCTGTTCGACAACTTCGTTCTCTCGAAATACCTCGTTTTTTCTTTTTTAACCCAACGAAAAACCTGACGCATCATTATCAACGTTAGCAGCATTGTTTCAATTATAACTTCTGCGAAGAAAATTACGCTTAGTGGAAGTTATGTAAGTAAGTACCAAGTACAACGTGTAAGATTAATTAATCGAATCGACGTAAACTGCATTCGAGCAGACATCACCGGTAAACTCGGTCGCGTCTCGTCATCGGCCCGTGAAAACTTCTCTACGACATGATTACCGAAAAGTCTGTAAGACAGATGAAGCAGCTAAAAGGTACACAGAGCACGAAGAAGGGCAAAAAAAACCTAAATTCTCTCGACAACGTTACGGTATGGTATTAGCTTCGCCAAAACTTGATCAACTTTCCACTTTTGCCTTCTCCTGGCATCGTTACTTCACCTCAGCTTTGCACAGCCGCACCAAGGATGTAAAAACTTGACGAAACGTTGAATCAAGTTTCAAGTTATTCTAACAAAGGGAAATTTTCAAAGGTGTTCGCCGCACGTCGAGTTACCTTGTACATCGTTTTCTTCGGCAATTTCCTTATTTTCTTCATTACACACTTCGCAGATTAAATTTACAGCGAGATGGTTCGTTCTTATAACAACAATGTCTGCGTTGTATGCTGCCCGTATGCACCTCAATTAACTATTTCCTCAGCATGGAAAACAGCTTTAACGCGAATATGTTGCTTTTCAGCACAATCTCAGTCATTTCCTCTGCCTTAACTCACTGAAAAATCTTCCAAAACGACGCCAATTCATCGTAAACTCTCAAAACACCGAAGGCCAACATTCCAAAATTGAATCCACGAATCAAACTTTTACATACCTATTTCCATGTTTTTCTCATACACGAATACTAGAATAATGCTTCAACCTTTTTCGAGGTCAAAAATCTATTTTTATTGCTTGTTATAACAAAACAACGAGAGAAAAAAAATGAAAATAGCGAAAAAAAATCTCGTCGATTCGTCCTCCCTTCTCTTCCCCATTTTTGCACAGTCGTGCCATACTTGTCTTACGAGTACGTTCTTCTTAGGTAGGTACATCCAATCTCGACGTGTCATTTCCGCTTATTCGATTTTCCGTTAGAACAATTCAACTTAGTGAGCCTACTTTCTTCGTTATTTCTACGACTAAAAAAAAAAAGAAAAGAAAACTGAGGCGAAGAAGAAGAAAAGACAAAAAAAACGATACGAAAAAATTCTTCAAAACTGATTCATCTCGTCGCCAATTATTTTTATCCACGCGCTTATATATCGTCCCGACGCGTCATATGCTTCGTTCAAAAGTCGTCGAAGCGAAAAAAGGGGCGAAGGGGAGGAAAAAACAACGGGGAGAGAAATAGATGATACAATTGCGAAGAGTTCTCGAACGTGTAACTTTATGGAGGAAAAAACACTCTAGTCGGTAATTAGATTTTTGATTTTTTTTCGAGTCTTTTTTGTACATTTTTTTTATTTTCATTTCATTTTCATTCCCTCGTCCGAATTTTCGACAATATTTTCGCCTGACCAAAGTCAATTTCCGGTTGGTTCCCTGGGATGTTGTAAAATCGTCGTTGGAGAGGCGAAAATACGTACTGAAAATGTCGTATTTTCGGAACAGAGAACTCTATACGATGATCAGATATTCGTCTTGAGACATAAGCGATCGGATCGAGTATTGGTGATTTATAGCGGAAGATTGTAGAGAAAAAAATATAGTAAAAATTCCAACATTCACATATTGTTGATCAGTGACATCAAAATCATTCAAAATTTTCTGGAAGTATTGACTTGAATGGTTAAAATTCATTAAAATACTCCAATTAATAAAATGTGACCAAAAAGAATGAACAATATTGAAAAAAATTGCTCAAAATAAATTCGAATGATAAAACTTTACATCGTTGATTCTAACTGACTGAAATTCAATGGTACTGACAGATGTAACAAAGAGACTGAAACCCACTGACAAGAAAAATTATAAAAAATTTGAATTGAATCAGAAAAAAAACTAGAATCCATCTGAATGATTAAAATCCCCTGATTATTATAATGTATGACCTTTCTCGAGAATTGAAAGAGCTGCCTCAAATCATGATGAAAAAAATCGTTATGGAAATCATTTTTAAATAAAAAAATCTAATTACAATTGAAAATAAAACATTCTAATTTGACAATTTTTATAAAAATGGAATTTTTACATCGAAATTAAAGTTCTTCTGAAGTGTCTGCTGAATTTCTGAAGTTAAATTTCTCAATTTCTATTCATCCCAGGGTCGAGCTTTGGTCCAACCCCTGATTCAGTCTTGAACCACAAAAGGAAATTCAGTGAAAATTATTAGCCCTAAAAATTTTGCAAAAATAGTACAAATTTCGTACAAACGTTGAAAATTTCCATCAAAATTATCAAAAATATTGTAAAAATTGCCAAAATATCACAAAAATTGTTGAAAATCTCGAAAATTATTGAAATTGTCATAAAAAATCCTAGAAATTCTCTATGTGGGCATTTTTAAGCTCAACTTGTTACTTGCTGAAGAGTAATTTTTTCATCTAAAATTTGAGTTGGAATGCAAAGTTTAGTTAGTGGTTTAGCCTGAATTTGAACTGATGCGCCCTTCAAAGTTTCGACTCATTTTTTTACCTGATTCAAGATTTGATATTTTCAATGAAAAAAGCGAACAGAAATTTTATCCAAAATAAAATCTAGGCATTACTTTCAATATTTAGCATTTTTTAGTGAAAAATAGATGAGAAGGGGAAAAAACACCAAATTTCGAAAATAAAATGAAATTCGAAAACCCTCTACCAGAGTTGCGTGTTCGATAGTATTACAATATACTTGGCCAGACGCATAGGCTGCCCGTTGTAGCAAATAAAAAAAAGTCCAAAAATATGGCTGGATGCAAAGTCTAGCGGAGTTCACTTAGCCAGACTCAGAATGCGACCCAATGCGGATACGTCCGGACGCGGTACGCAACCCGTTCTACTTGTCCGGACGCGATATCGCCGCCCAATGTAGAGTGCCAAAATAAAAAAAAATCCAAAAATATGTCCGGAGGCAAAATGCAGCCCAATGTGAAAAATCAATAGCGCGTAATCGCAACCTAAAAAAATCCAGCACTAGAAGCAGCCGGTCTAAAAAGAGAAAGAGAGAGAAAAAAATAGTGATAAGAAAAACGAACAAATTTATTAAATAGCGAGGGTAAAAATACATACGAGATCAGACACAATCGAGAGGCGACGAAACAATCATACTGAAAAGCTTATATCTATTTGGCGCGACAGTTTACCTGCGAGTACGAAACTACTACAACGTAGTACGTTTCGTACTTACAATAAACCATGCGTCGATTCCCACTCGTTACATAGATGGAGATGAAAATTTAAAAAGGTGATTTTTTAGTTTCGAATACTGGTTTAATTTTCTTCAATAAATACGGCGGAATTCACGTATTTAAATCATTAAAAAAAACTTACCCACTCGTAATTCATTTCTCACTTTCTTTTATTTTATTGTTAAGATAAAAATTAAAAACTCACCTGAAACAAAAAATGAAATAAACAGAAGATTAGTTTTGATCGTGATTAAAAACAAAAAAAATATGATGAAACAAACAAATATCTGTACAATTTTCAAAATACAGGATGGAAAGGGGATGAAATTTCCATCATATGTATAGCTCCCTTTCTCTCCCTGAATTCAGCATTGAGATAAATCAGCGAAAAAATTTCACGGAACGGACATCGTGTAAAATTCAGAGGAAACTTATGGAAGTAGAGCAGAAGTATCCAAAAAGTAAACTTCTCTAAATTTTTCTATAAGCTCAAAGATTGAAAATCTTGAAATTTTCACAGATCAAAAAGTCATTGAGAGATTGTTATTTTTTGAATTTTGGAAAATTTTTAAATTCTAGATTTTTGGACTTGAAAATATTTGGACATTTGACTGTTAAGATTCTGACCCTTAGAAAGCTTAAAACGTCCATTTGACCTTGAAAAAGTGCTCGGAATTATTTTCAAAAATTTCCAAAAATCACCCTTGATACTGTCTACTATCCCTACAAATTTGAAAAAATTAGATTCAAAACTGCCAAAAATAGAAATTTTTAACGAAAATCTACATTTAACCCCCTCGGAAGGGGTTAGTGTTGAGATATCGAGCTAAAAAATTTGTCAGGGGGTTTTAGACCATAAGAACCAACTTCTACAACATAATTTAAAATTTGGCACTCGGGGCCAAATCACCCCTATAAACCCGGTCATGCTCTTTGCTCAATCCCAACACAGAAATCAAATCAAAACCACATCAACTACCTTATTACCCCTTGGCATGTAAAAAGTCAAAAAACTCATCCATTAGCCACATACCTTTGCATCAGATCGCGTAATACGCAGGAAAAACAAAAGCTCGTACACCCTTTCTGCTCTCGCTGTGTACGACGACGAGAGATTAACAGACTTATTAAAGCCATCCTCCCTCGGTCCATTTCCCCGCCAGCACAGATTCTTTCTATGTGTATACTATCTTCCTTTCTCCATCTCTGCGCGACTGCTTCGCCGTATATCTGGACGCGGGCGAGAAGTAGTTTACAACTTGGAAAACTTTAATGGCAAAGTTAAATAATAAACTCCAGGCATTCCTTAAACATTTGCCTACTTCGTCGTCTCTCCATCTCTGTCTGTTTCCTTGTTCGTCGCTTTTGCCGCCTTCGTTATCCTATTACTAGCGAATAATTTCCACTCGGACTGTTCCTTCTCATTCGAAGTGATTCCTAATTTTAGCGTACTGCTGGTACGGTGCGGGTCGTCCAACAAGAAAATGAGGACGCGTGTTTAGAGATGCGAATACAGACAATATAGGTCATCTTTAATCTTTAAAAGCGAATAAGTAGCGACGTATAATACGTACTACATAAGGTCAGCAAATTCGATCTGATTTGCAAGATAATTCGAAAGGATTAAATTCAAATTTGGATGGAATTATTTTACTTTTTGTGGGGTCTTTCATTTTTATTTACTTAATGGGATCTTCAATTTGTTTCGAATTACTTTTTTTTTTTTAGTTTCGAGGTTCTTCGTGGATATAAAAGAAAATTTAACTTTCGGTGTGACCTTTTGGAACCCATAATGCTCTCTCCTCGTTCGAGCACGTCACATTCTCTACACAAACACTCACTCACCATTTTGTCTTCGTCCCCCAAAAAAAGTACTAGTCCTTTCAAACGCCAATTTTCACGGTTCTTAATATGAATATGCCTTATGAGAAGTAGAGAGGGAGGGAGGTCAGCTTGGGGTGGGTTCAGCATCGCAAAATTTTGTTCGTAATTTTTCGAAATTTTGATATCTCAATTTGCCTGCTCCCCTTCCTCATTTGATTTGAAGCATCAAAAGAGTTAAAATATAAAATTTTTCAAATACTCGTATTGACTTGCTATTTCTTCTCCTTTTTTATTATTTTTGGTGGCAACTTGAACTTCAAATAACTTTTGGAGAAAAAACCAACAAAAGATAATCAAATATGAAAAAAGTAACCAGGTTCGTGGCCTGCGTACATAATTGCACACACCCAAGCCCACCATGCAAAATATGATACGAACTGATCACCACTGGAAAGTCGACGCACAACCGAGCTCTCGTACAAGGCCGAGGGACGATGTGCAGAGCTTCGCTTAAAGTATAGAAGAGTAGACCCGTATATACTGGAGCTATATTTTGCTAACATTCCGGACCCACGTCTTCTTCGTCTTCTTCTCTTAATGTTAATATAACTTTAACAATGGCTTTGTAACGTACTTCAAATAAAATGCCAAAAGCTTTGTGCCTTACCGTGATACTATATTACTGTATAACTGCTGCGCGAATTTCAAACGAAAAGGAAATTATCACATAACTGTCTTATACCTCTCGCCGAAATTACTTCCCAAACGTTTATATGTAAAAATCCGAGCAACGTCTTTTGCGTCGACGTCGCCGGGGCCCCCTTCGCTCGTGCTCTTCGGTATATTGTATTCTCGACCCGAAGTCTCGCGTGAGCCTCCTTCATTCGTCCTTTTATTATACATAATGTACCGTGCACCGGCGTAAGTATAACAATAGAGCAAGAGCAGGAGCGAAAAGTACGTACCAACGAGAGACGAATTTCCACGAGTAAATCCGATTAATTCGCGTGTAAATACGAATTGTAAATATTTCTCGCGATTATGACGACAATCGAGATGACGTCGTGTCAGACTCCAACGAACTTTTGCCTTTATTTTGCGCCAAAGTTTGCAGAAATTTTACCCTAAATTTTCAAATATTTTATCTTTCTTTCTGATTATCAACACACGTTAGCAATCAACTGCCTTCTAAATCTGAATCAGCAATATCTTCAATTATTCTTATTAACTGTAATCAAATCATTAATCCACACCCACGTACGTACACCCAAATCCCACGAAAATCTTCTCACTATATCTTTTCAATCTTATTTTTTTTCCAACTCGCCATACCTCACGAATCCAAAAACGATTCCACCATCAAACCCGCTAAAAACCTGCTGCTATCAACTTTCCTTCGTATTAATCCTTAATAATCTCGTTCTAAGCCTTTCTCGTAAATCCCGCGAGAAAACCTGGCACATTAAAATTTTCTTCGGTTAACAATAAGGAAGAAAAATCTCATCCGGTGGTATTCCACTATGTATTTCAACACCTGCATCGCGTTCTAGCTCTCCCTGCTTCGAATCACTTCGCCGTTCGTGCCTGGCTGTTCCATAAACCACCGATGTCTTCGTCGTAGGCTAATGAATCCTATTCTTTGCGAGATAAGCTGCCTTATAAGTAGGTAAATAGGTATACTTTCACGTTAAATACTATTTACGACGCGGTTATACGTGCAACCTAAAACTTCCTAGGATCTGGGTTCTTTTACACGTTGATACGAGAGTAAACCTTTCAACGGCACTATAAAATACCATGTAGAGCTAATAGTTTGCGAATCTGGCAAGTTTAAAAAGATCATTCACGATGTATTAAGAGATTTCGGGCACTAAACTTGCCTACTCCGTTTAAGCCAAGCTGGCATTCAAATTTCAATCTCTCTTAAGATTATTAATTGAGTGAAAATGGCAGTCAATACAATAATGGAGTCTTTGGATCAGCATACTCCAAACAATTAAGCTATGTCAAAGTTTTATGTGAAGAGATTGAGGCAAATAATAAGTAAGGTAGGATATCCAACTTATTATTTTTTTTTTTTGGTTACAAGAATCAGTATTTTTTGAACAAAAATTCAGAAGACCTACTGCCCTTCCCCTCAATAAAAACCATTCTACTTCAATTCTGAAGATTTTTTAGATATCGTGATGTCTGATTTTTTTTTTACGTAACAGAAATTTAATTCGGGCAAATCACTTGACAAATATATTCCCTGATCCATTCTCTATTCCCCCCAACTTGATGCAACAAAAAATAATGTATTCATAGTTACATCTCAAAAAATAGAATACTAGAAAATTAATTTTTTTAGTACAAGCTGAATACTTATCGTCTTTCTTGATTTTTTTTTTCAAAATTGATGCTATTTTCGTACTTTGTACTAATATGAACCCTAAAAAATCACTCTTCACTACCGGGTGACTACTTTTTTGTGATGCAAAGTTAAGTTGGCAACATTTCATACAGAAAAACAGTTAAGCAATGTTGCCAATCTAACTTTGCATCACAAAATAGTTCTGGGTGGCCTCAAAATCAAGTAGTCACCTGGTACCTACCTTTTTTCCACTCATTTCCAAACAAATTTTAGAAGACTTACTACTCCCTCACCTTCATAAAACGATTCCATTTTGATCAGGAAAAATTTCCGGAAGATTATCTCATTTCAGACAAAAAATGGACTCGAGTTCAGTCATTACACAAGAATTTTTGAACAGAGAAAACCAAAATTGGTATTTTTTTTTATTCGTAAATTTGTATAAAAATTAGGCTAATATTTTTTTTTCAAAAATTAGTAGGCCTATATATGCAATTTTTATTTTGAAATTCTTTTTGGCGAAATTTTAGACAAAATTTAGTATTTTTCACAGTTTCAAATACCTATTCTTCAGATTTCTACTTTTAAAATGGATATTTTCCACGAGGGGGGGGATGTTTGCGTTATGTTTTTGAGTCACAAAATTTTGTTACTCCTTCGGTGATTTCCTAGATTTTCAAAATTTTAGATTGTAAAAGAGGTTCAAACATCCATCCATCCGTTCATTCCATTCCATTCCATACCATACCATATATTTAAAATCCACGACGTGTCTGTCCGTCTGTCCGTAACGCTGACATTTTTTGTGACTTTTAGACATTTTGTCAGACTTGATGTAACATAAAAATTTGATTTTTTCGACTTTCAGACATTTTGTCAGACTTTTTTGGACTTTGAAAATTATTTTCAGATTTCCATTGACTTTTTGAACTTGGAAAATTTCAGATATAATGCTGAGTTTTAGACATTTTGTCAAACTTTATCTGACTTTGATATTTTTTTGAAAAGTCAATCCATGACGTATCTTTTTTTAATGCTGACATTTTTCG
>FIZU01035502.1:0-18805 GCA_900064475.1 Pseudococcus longispinus
TTTTTGGTGGGGGGGGGGGGGGAGAAGCAACGTGTAAATTGTTGAAATCTTGTCTAAAATGTGTTAATTTTTGCAAAAGTTACTTGAATTATCATGGAAAATTGTTGAATTTTTGTAAAAATTGACTAAAAATAAGGAATAAAAGTAATTTTTTGGCATGTGGAATAATTTTAACGAAATTTCAAAATTTCAAAAGAGTTTTGGGCATATTTTTAAGAAATTTTCACAAATTTTTTTTAATTTTTATGAAATTTTTCCCACAATTGAAATATTTTTACAAAATTTTTATCAGGTTTTGGGATTTTTCGAACCATTTTCAACCATTTTTTTCACATTTTGAGTAATTTTCATACCATTTTCAAAGTTTTTACATCTTTTCGAGCCATTTCAACTGTTCCTCGATGCTTTATGCCATTTTTATAATAATTTCGCCAAAGTTGTGATTTTCAACCAGTTTTAACGATATTTTAAAAAGTTTTATGACAATTTAACCCTTTTTTTTTGTTATTTTCAAATTTTTTCCAAAATTTGAATAACTTAAATTCAGTATTAGTTGATTTTTTGATATTTTAGATACATTTTGAAGCATTTTCAACGATTTTTTGTAACAATGTCAACTGTTTTTTGGCTTTTTTAAACAATTTTAACACTATTTCAACAAATTCTATAAAATTAAATTTTTTTTTTGCTATTTTATTATTTTTCTTTATAATTTGAATCATTTTTTAAATATTCAAATCACTTTTAATGCGTTTTCAGCAGTTTTTATGATATTTTAAACACTTTTTCTAATTATAACAATGATATGTCTACTTTTATCACATTTTGAACATTTTTTTCCAATTTCATAAAAATGGTTCGTGATTAGAATAATTTTTTCAACGTTTAGGACAACCTTGATCAGATTTAGGTATTTTTAGACATTTCAAAACAAATATCCAGCATTAAATTTGACAGTTAAAAGTTAATTGGCATTATTAATGTGGTGTCGCGTCGTGAAAATTCCTTAAAATATGCTCTAAAAGCGTATCCTATGCTAAAAAGTTCTCCTAAAAATCAACGTTTGTCAGTCATTAGCAAAAATACTCCATTCATCGTGATTCGTGTTTTGAATAGCAAGTAAATTGTCGCATTATACAAAGACAGATTGAAAAATAAAAATGAAGTGTGCTCATTCCACAAACAGTTTCTGAATTAGATTTAGCTCGAAAACTTCCCCATTTTACGTACAGTTTTCCGATATTCAAAGTTCTTCTCCCTTTAATCCAAACTAGAGCCCAAATCAGTGAAAATGATTTTAAAAATATTCAGGTGAATTTTGGAAATGAATAGTGCTCGTAGGGTTACGATATTTTATCGATAAATTATTGAGGCCAGGAAGAACGCAGTCGTAATTGCTTTGGGAAAAGGCATCCTAGGTCAATAGTTCTCATTCCAGGGAGCTTCTCAGTGACATTCAGAATTTCGTAGAAGTCATAAATGTACCTGCAATTTTTTTTTAAACGATGGTAGGGATGTACAATATTCATTATCCATTATACAGTTCCATTTCAGATAGGTATACCTAGGTGTAGATAGGGAAAATATGATAAAAAACCGATTTAGAACCATATTTTGTGGAAAAATTTCGGGTTTAAGAAGTGTTTGTGATCTAGGTATTCGTATTTTTGAATATAAAGGGTTCCGATGAGTAATCCAACCGTTATTATATTATGTTTACAGAATCTCACGATTAATATAAATGAGATTCCGGAAAGCTCCGCATATTAAGATTGTTGATTCCGCGCTAGGAAAATGTTTTTCTTGAAGAAAAATTTACTTAAAAGTTGGTTTCCGCAAGAAGGTATATATTGAAATGCATTTATTAATTTTTTTTGTTCTTTTTCCATCGGTGCTGAAAAAGTTGATATTTTGAAGGGAACATAAGAAGAGTATAAGACGATAGCTAGCGGACGTATCTTTATTTATTTTTTCGATTTGTCAAACTAAAGAATAATTATTGCGTATACAGGAAATGTTAGACTGCTCTTTTCAAATAAAAGAACATACTCGGCGGTGTTTAATAAACGTACGTGTGCGCGTATTTATGAATATTTGTGTAATCCGTTTGAAGGTTGAACTAATACCTTAAAGATGCCATTATGGGTAGAAAAAAATTTAACATTTAAGGTTGATACGTAATATAGGAATGCAGTTCTTTAACCTTATAAAAAATTTCTGTCTCGTTGCATCGTGACTCTCGAATTAGAATCAGACACTTGTTTGTTTACCTTTTTTTTTTTCACTTTATAACATATCGATACCTGCTGGGTATGGTTTAAATGTGTTTTTATTACTTTTTTCGCACATTTCATCGCAACGAGCGATGCCCTTGACATTTGAATTTCTAATGCAATAACTCCGGCTATTTTAATCGCATGCTTATGATGCACATTTCCTCTGGGTTTCTTTTCGTTTTTTGAAATAGCTTTATCGTTGTTTTGGCTTGCTTGCGGTATGAATTTTCGACCAAATGTGACGATCTAATGGAAACTTGACTTTTTAGGCACTCCAGAGCAACATTCTGAAAGACCGACATCCGCTAACAAGAATAACACGGTTGCTGGCAGGAGAAAAATAATGGAAGAAGCGCAAACGAATCATAATCACGTCGATGGCAAAGACGTCAACGACAGCAATCGAACTGTCAACTTTATCGTCGGCGATGAAGAGGGTAACGATAATTCCACCGATCATAATCATCTGAATGGCGACGCTTACGAAGATGAAAAAGAAAAACACGATAATTTCCCCGGCGACGATATCAAACCGATGGGCAGTGGAATGGATAGCAAAAGTAGCTCGTACAAGGATATGTTCGGATTGGCTGAACGTCGGAAAAGGCTTAGGTAAGTGTAAAAACACCCATGTACGTAGATCTATTGATAAAATGAAAAATAGGAGGTTCGCTGATCACGATGGATTTGGTTAGGATTTGATTTATAAGCAAATAGACTCCGCCGAGTCCAAAAAATCCGAAACGTATGAGTCATCGCGGACATAGGTATATCGGTAGATCATAGTTATGGTATCCGTATTATACTTGATGAAGCTGCATAGAGGATACGAAGATGCCACAATACGATAAAGTATTCTGAAGTCATCGACCTTATTTTTGTGGCATTATTCGCGCCGGCGAAATTTTCTCGTCCATTGAAGCGCATCAATTGTATTCAATTGGTCACTGGTTTACTTGTATGTGTAGTTTGGGCAACATAACATACGCGAACGCGCTAATGTCCTTGTTTATTTAAGAGCCCGAGTACCGCGTGTAAACAGGTTCTTCGGCATCTTGCGGTTGCGCAAACGATTGTTGATATTTTCCCAAATCTCGTACCGAGCGTCGAGTTTTTTCCCCATCTGCCGGCTAATTTGATTAAATTGGTCGAAAAACTCGATGAACTTCGGGTACATGGCGAAGGATTTCAAGTTTAAGGAGGCTGTGAGCGAGTGAACTCGTTGGTATGGGTTTTCTAACTCGATGGGGAGTGTTTTTCATGTATAGATTGGTGGAATTTGTGCGTTGGAGGGGTTGATGAGGGGTGGTTTGAGGTGTTCTTGGTTAGATGTTTCAAAATTTTTGAATATTTTGAAACTTTTTTGACTTTTTGGGTGAATTTTGTTCAAAATTGATGGAAAAAAAGTAATTTTTTGAAAGGAGAAACTTCTACGTCCAATATTACTCACTTTTGGGATTAGAAACTGAAATCCCTTTCGACGAAAATTCTTGATGCTTCTTTTGAACCCTCATATTATACAGGCATCATAATTGGTTACTTTTTTGGCAATTTTGTTACTTTTTGTTATTATTTTCTCCAAAAGTTAATTGAAGTAACTTTTTTCATGAATTTCAAGTTGATTTTTTTCAATTATAAAGAAATTTTTAGTTGATTTTTGAAAAATTTTGTGTATTTTTTAGTCGTTGAAACTGTTGAGATTTCCATGAAAATCATTTAAAATAAAATGGTTAAGAGATCATAAAAGCCATCGAGAATTTCGTTACAATTTTTTGAATTTTCATAAAAATCTGTAAAAGCTTCGTTTTCAAGGTCAAAAAATTCATTAAGAGTATCGCAATTGTTGGAAATCTTGTCCAGGCGTTATAAAAAAATTTTCAACTCCCCCCCCCCCACCCAAAAAATAATTTTTTCACAAAATCACAAAAAATTGCTTTGAAAATTTGTAATTTTCGAAATTAGTGATATTTTACGTTCAAAAAATTCTCTATTTTGTTCAATTTAAATTTTTTACTCGAATGGCAGAGTTTCTAAATTTCGTAAAAATTGTGAAAATATTTTTAAAAACGTTGGAAAATGTCGTAAAAGTCCTCGAAATACCATAAAACGTCCCAATATTCAAAAGTTTCGATACAAATTAGTAAAAATAAAGCAAAAATAGTAAAAAAGCACGAACATTTTAGAGAATGTGAAAATTCCAGCAGTTTTTACTAAACTTTTTTGAAATTGTATGATTTTTTTTGACCGTTTGTAGAATATTTTTTAGTAATTTTTGCATAAATTTCGACGTTTATAACATTTTCAATTTTTTTTTTTCAAATTTCAAATGACTTTTTGAAAATTTTTACGAGATTTTCGACAGCTTTCATGATTTTTTTGAACATTACTAAGCTATTTTTACCATTTTATATGACAATTTCTAGAATTCTTACAAAATTTTTGACAATTTTCATAATTTTTGAATCGTTTTTACAATATTTTTACTGATTTTTGTAAACATTTTTGCAATTTTAACAACATTTTCGATGATCTGTATAATTTTTTGATACTTTTTTCATTTTTTAAAAATAAGTTTTGTGAAAATTTTAAGGTTTATTGCAAGATTTTCAAAGTTTTTATGGTTTTGCAGCCCTTTTTATATTCACCAATTTTCATGGAAATTTCAAGCAATTTTTCTACATTTTAAACAATTTTTGTAACATTTGCCCTGATTTTTATGAAATTTTGATAATTTAAACAACATTTTTAACAATTTTCATTATTTTTTGGCTGACAAAATCAAATTTTAAATGATTATGAAAATTTTAACGATTTTTACCATGTTTGAACCACTTTTATAATCTGAAATTTTTCTAGTCCGAAACATCATTCAAAGAAATGAAATTCTCCGGTGTCAAAACGTAAAGCAAAAAATTTTCTGATCACCTTGAGAGATAATGAAAATTGGAGGGGAGCTGGTTACTTTTTTTTGAAAAAATGATTTCGAAAGTGACTCATCATTTATCGTTATTTCGTAAAACTATTTTTTTTGAGAATTTTTTGTTGGGGGGGGGGGATTAATTGGTTTGGTATTAATTTTCGGATTGAAATTTTTTTTGATGGAATTAAAAAAAAGTTGGAAAAAATTGTAGATATTAATTTTTTTTAAGGGGATTTACTTTTCCAGATATTTTTTACTGAAAGTTGAAAAATTGCAACTCTAATTTTTCACCGTTGATAATTAGTCCAATTATTCACTAGAGAAAGCAAATTTCACCACTTACAATTTTGTTTCTATTCATTTTTTTTTTTTTAGAACTTCTAGTTCGTCAAAAAAAACGATTTTCTGAGTTCAAAATGATGAAAAATTAAGTGAATTCTCCAAAAAAAAAAAATTCGGAACAATTTTTTTTCGTAATCAACGCCTATGTTACCTCATTTCCGACAACTTTTCTATCGCAGAACTGCGTAATGTTTCTAATTAGCCTGTTTTCTTCAACCTTGCTTCCCAATCTTCTCGATCGATTTATCTTTGTACGAGTATACTTTAGATTTGCAATAAAAAAAAACGTGGAAACATAAAAGCTGTTTCGAAATAGATTACATTACATGCTTTAGTTTGAAATTATCGCCGATTTGGAACAAAATGTAGTGTGATGAGATTAGTTGAGTGCTTTCTAAGAAGTTCATCCACACTGTCGTGTGCCTTTTTTCAAAGCAATTTTTACGTGTTTTTTGAAGATTATTGTAATGGGTTTATTTTTTGTTGCCTGAGTAAGTCCGTTGTCAATTTTTGCACCCGTTGAGTATAATATTTTTCTTTATTGTTATATTTTTGGATCAAATTCAGAATTGTTCAGAATCTGTTGTGTGAATTTTCAAAAAATTTAAAATTCTATTGGTAGAAAAAAATTGCTTGAAAATTCGAAATTCGGTTGTAAAAAGTCAAATCTCAAAATCGAAAATTCAAAATACCGCTTGAGACCTTGAATTGAAAAAAAAACTCAAATTCGAACCAGAATCCGAATCCAAATTCTTGATGTATTCCAAAATCACGTTTGTTGGATAATGATTTATGAATCATTTCCAGGATTCTGATTCTCTGATTCTGGATCGTCATCTGTAAGGATTCGAATTCTGGGATTAGGAATCCAAATTTTATGGATTCTGAACAATTTTGATTAAGTTGAATTTGCCCCAAATATTGATTGTTGAAATGAAATATTTAAATCGAACCTGTTACTTCGTAAAATGAAGTGAACCGATTTTGGAAAAATCAAGCCCAATGGTTCTCTATACATTCCTGAATTTAAAAGACCATACGCCGCATCAACTCTCGTGTCGTGTAAGCTGCCTATACCATGCTTCGAAGGAGCATACTACGCAACGAATATCTCTCGAACCAGTTCGTAACGAAGTGAAAACTGGTTTTTATGGCGGATGTGGCCATTTTCGAATACAATTCGAAATAGCCGATGAGACAGACGTAAACGTAGACGTTCCCCTATTATCAGGAAATGACGAACGCCTCGAGGGGATTTGAAAATTCCTGAATGATTCGTACTTGTTTGCTGCGGGTTCTCCCATTTGACCCAATATGAAAATGAAACGATTTGTAAAAATTTTACTCTTCCAGTTACGGCTCAACATTGATAATCTTATTTGTTTGGTACGGTATTTTCAATTCGAGTACTTTAAGAAAAAAATTTGCGGTGTATGTACGATACTACTTTAAGGTCACGAATAAATTTACTATTATGCTGCGCGGGATTACCGAAAAAAAATGTATGAATTCTCGATTTAATTCGTGCCTTATTAACGGGTATGTTTGGTGTATTATTTATTACAATATGATTAAACGTGTTTGTGATGAGGGCTTGCAGTAATTACGATGTTATTTTTCACATCTACAGTTGGGAAATAATCGAAATACTGGGTTTTGTGCTGGTAAATTTGATCTGGTCGGTGGGATGGCAGGCAAAGGAGGAGATTTTCTTAGAAATGCCCCGAGATTATGAAAAAAACACCGAATTTACACGTATGTGCTATAATTATTGGCTAATTTCGTGCTCGTGTTGGAGTTTTCCGGTTCGTGTGTAAAAAAAAAAGGTTGAAAAGTACACCCTTATCAATCCCATCTGTGTTGTGGGGTAGTATCTTGATCTTCGAATTGTAATTTTCGTATATTTTTCCCCCAAAGTGAGTGTTTTTAATGAGAAATTATTTTTTACATAGTTTTTATAATTTTGCAATTTAATTCGTGATTGATGGGTGTACTTGATTGTTCTCGTCAACGACCATTTATCATTTCAAAGAAAACAATAAATTTTCTCAGAAAGTTTGCATTTTGAATTACAATTTTTGAGGAGTGGTATCGTATTTTTTTCAAGTTGGAGAGAGCATTGAAAAAAAGTTGTGAAATGACATTAAAAAATCATGGCAAAATGTTTAGGTCTCTGATTTGAACCCTTCATCATACAGATGGAATTCAAAATTTGGATATTTTTAAACATCATTTTTTTTATTACTCTTCAATGGTGATTGTTCGACTAATTATTCAAAAAAAATAAAAAATAAATAAACGTCTTTTTGACTTTTCGAAAATTGAAATTTTTGCAGTTCTAGTCAGAGATCTAAAATTTTCACCACTGTCTTTTGACATTATTTCATAGTTTTTTTTCAACCTCCTTCCCCCCTCCCCCATTTTTACTAAAAAGCAGAGACGACTTATTCTAGAATGTGTCTCTAGCATTTGAGGATCTTTTTTACAAAAGTGCGTTGAGTCCATTTTTTTTCAAAAATGAGATTTTTTGACCTTCAATTAACTGGGATACATTCTTCTCCAATTCTTCTATAGTTAATTTTTTTTTTGAAAATAGTTGACATTTTGAGCTCGTAATTCAGTTATTTCAAGCCCTCAAATGACACAAAACTAAAAATTTTCATACTTTTATAAAATGAAAAATCAATTGAAGAAATTCAAAGAGGAATTTTTTGATTTGATGTGAAAATATGAGCTTTCAAGATCAACCATGTTTTTATAAAAATGACGATTCCTGTGTGAAAACAAAATAAGGGTGAAAATTTTCGTCCTGCTCATCTCGAAAGTTCCTTGCAAGCAAAGGAAGTAAATTTTTCACCCTCCTCTCGATCTCAACATAATAGTTATAAATTAAAAATTCGAGAGAATGATTGCAAAAAGTATACGATTTTTTTTGCAAATTGTGGGCCGAATTGTACAGATATTATATACATTTCTGTTGAAAAAACGTACCGAAGGGAAAATTTTTCTTCGAAAACATTCGCTAAATAATGTACGAAGTAGAATTTAAGAATATTTTACTCAATCCTTTTAAATAAAATATTACATCATTTGCCAAAAATTGTTGTTGAAAGTCTGTTGAATTTTGAAAACTGATTTCCTGTGAAAATTTCATAATCAAATCGAAAATTTTATAATCTCTTCATTTTGTTTTTTACTTGATATAAAAATGAAATTTTTCAATTTTGGATCATTCGAGGCTCTGAAATATCGGAATCACAAATCCAAAATCTCAACTTCTTTTTTTCAAAAATTACAATTATAAAAAATTTGGAGAAGAAATTGAAATTTTTTCACGAAATCTCTTTCTTTTTCAAGGGCGAATAGTTCATTGCAATTTTTTTCAATTTGTAGCCATCTCAAATAGGAAAATGAAAGAAGGTAATTTTATTTTGACTCAATTTCCTGGGTTAAATTTAAATTTTCATAGATGGAAATGAGTTCTTGCACCAACTTTACTTCAGTTTACGTGATGCAATGAAAATTTTCAAATTTCATCCGATGGATCTCTCCTGGCGACGAAAGGGTTAAAGCCCATGTTCGGATAAATTCGTCAATTTTTGTCCTGATGTTGCAATCTGTCTAACAGGTGCTAAAAGTGCAGAAAATACTGAAAAAGTTCTTCCATTTGATAAAGTGGTGCTGAAAATGTGCTGAATTTGGCTCAAAAGTTCTGCATTTTTTTTTTCTAAATTTATAAAAAATTCATTTTTTTCCAATTTGTTGTTTCGAAAAAATTTTAGCTTTCAAATGCCTTTTTCTACAAAAATTTTCGTCCAATTAATATATTTCATTATTTTAACAAAATTATGAACATTTTTGAAAATTTTACGTGAACTCCAACCTTTTTTTCATCACCCTCCCCCCCCCCCCCCACCACCACCACCAATGACTATCTGGCTACCTACAAAATCCTAAATTATTCTTATTTGGAGGGGGGGGGGGTAAACTGGTGAACATGAGAAACATTTTGCTGAAGATGTTACAAAGCTCTAAAAAAGTTCTGAATTTCAATTTGGAAATTATTTTTTCAAAATAATGCCAATCCAAAGTTAGCTCAGGCCTTGGAAAAAATTGAAAAAATTTTCCAAAAACAGCCTAAATCTAAAGAGAAAACGAATAAAATAGAATCGATTTTCCAAAACTGACTGATGGATTTTCCCAAAACATTGCTAAATGCAAAATTGCTTTTCCAAACTCCAAGAATCGCCATGAATTAATTTAGGTGAGCCCTCCCTTTTCGGTATCAACTTTTCACCTCAATTTTGGAAATTTAAGACTTCTCATGTAAAATTTGATCAATGTGACTTTGTTCATGCTGAAAAAAATATCCTCAATTGAGAAATATCTGATCGATTTTAACCTCCCCTCAAAAAATAAATCTGTAAAAATACCGAAAATGGCTGATGATCTCAAAATGTTTTTTTGAGAAAATTTTTTTTCAAAAAGTACTCCTTTGCTCCCTTCAAAGAACATTCTCAGAAAAAACAATTGCCAAAGTCGAAGTTACAAAACGTGAAATTCTTATTTAAAAAAATTCCTAGGCGTATTTTCTGCAGTTTGACACGTAATCGTTCAAGTATTTACGATTTTTCACCGATTATATGCAAATTCATACTCGTTTTTTCCCATATTTTCTCGTGTAACGGTGTATTCTAAGCAAAAATTCATTCGTAATTGTTATCTAAACGTGAAAAATTTTCCATATCAGCTAATGAAATGACTTATTCATTTTCTGTGTAAAATTCACATATTCATTTTTTCTCAAAATTCACATCATTTTTATTATCGATGAAATTTTATTGGAAATTATTTTTAAAATATCGTGAGAACGTCTCATTCGTCGTACCTTGCGTTTTTGGGTTCGATCTACGAGATTTTTTATTACATATGCAACGTTTTAAAGGGTTGGGGAGAAAATTCGAAAATTTGGAGCATGTTTCATTGCATCAGTTTTCTGCGATGGCTCTTTCACATCGAAAGGTAGGCAAAAAGTGAAATACTTTTCCTCGTACGTTTCGAATATTTTCAAAAAAATCGTTAGTTTATCCCCCCGCCCTCCCCTCAATATAAAGACTATGAATTTTAGTTTCAAAATTCGCATAATTTTGGTTGATTTTCGAGAGTCGAAGATTAGTTTTGAAATTTTGTTGATAAGCAATTCTTAGAACGAAATCAAATATTCGTACAATTTTTTTTATTTTTCGCATCTGGTTTTTTCCAATTAGAATCAGGTCCTTTGGCATAGTCGTTTTGTACGTCGTCGAAGTGGAAGTTTACTAAACAACTGGTATTCTAGTTTGTGTGTTTTTACACGTATTTAAAGTATTGGTCACCTGTTGGTAATTTTTTTTCAATATACCTAATATGTGCTACACTTGTACTGACGAACTCGTATAGCAGTGAAATGTAGAAGACCAGACAACCTTCGTGTGTTGTAATACTCAGTGTCATCCGCTACACAGAACTTCTATGTACTACTAGTTCAGTTTTCTTTAGTATAACGCCGGCTCGAGATCGATAGTTTTCTCCACTGTGTAAATCATGTCCACAATACGTGTATTCGGTTCGAATTAAATTTTTGTGCGATTTCGCGACGCGATCGGAGCAAATCGAATTGTTTTTTCGGATCTTGTCTGTACGATTATGACGAGAATGAAATGTAAGATATGATTTTTTTTTCGTGTGTGTGCGAATCCGGTTACATGTACCTTTTTTGGTTGCGGTTTTGAGGTGGATGAGAAAGCAGAGGTGGTTATTACGTGTAATTAAGTCTATTTTTCACTCATTCTTTCGAATTTTGTGGATTTGCTAAAGGTGCTTTTGTTTATGAAATTTGATTCGATTTTATAGTCGTTTGGTTGAAAGATTCAAAAAGAGTCGATTTTTGGTTTGATTTTCTCGAATTTTCGATCGAAAAGGTTATCGATCTATTTGAAGGATGTTTGGGAATTTTTGTTCGATACAGATTGAAAATCATTTATTGGAATTGTCTCGAGATGTAGAGATTGAAAAAATTATATGATAATAATGTACCTTGATATATTTCCAATAAGTCACCTTGTCTGGTTTAAGGTCGTGGTATCCCACGATAACAACATCTAAATGCAAAAAAGATACCTTCGTCTGCGTCGATTATCGCTCTCGGCGTAATTGGGGGGAGGGATTAGGTTAGTTGTGCTACCTACGCAAGCTTTAGTGGTTGATGAATGAATATTTCGAAAAAATTAAAACTTACTTACTCGTAATTGTCGATTCGGAAACTAGATCATGGTCTCGTAGGCTGAATATCGCAATATTCGATCAGCCATCGAAACAAGGGTTCGATTGATTCTGCAAACGATACGTTCGTTACCGGTTTATCGACTTACCCTTCCTCGTGAGCGATTTCGTTTGGCGAATTACGAGCGCAAAAATAGTTTGCATCAAATTAGACGTTACGTTTAAGGTTAATGAAAAATTTTAATATTTATAATTCTACTCGTTATACAGACTCGTACGTAGGTATATACGAAAGAAATAAGAAAATATACGTATAATTGGTAGCTAAAACCTCCTCCTGCTTCTCATCCTCACACCAACGAAGGGCATTAACGAATTTTGTTTTCAGTAAGTAATTGTGCTGAGAATCGGATAGAATGGAAATTCGATTTTTTTTTTCACGATAAAAAGTACACGGGTAGTTATTGTTGGAAATTATGGTGCATTGTAACCGGATTTTAATGTTTCGCGGTAGTCGATTGTTCGTGTTCGATTAATGATCGATCGGAGTTTAACCGAGGGTTTCGACTTGGTTGGATGATTCGTGGAGCGATACTTTGAGGGAGTTTGATCTATCGCGGTGCGTTTTTTGTTCGATTGTGGTTTTTTTTTGTGTTGTGAAAAAAGTATCGAAATTTTTTTTTCGAATTCGGGTGTAATTTGTGATAATGTAATTTGCCAAAATTTGGAGTAAATTGGTGTATGCGATTGAGTAGTGAGTTGAGAGTGGAAAATGTGTTATTTTTCGTCCTTTTTTGATTTTTTTTTTCGATTTTGGAAAAACTTGAAAAGCTGTATGGAGTCAGAAATATCGAGAAGTGGAAGTATGAAGACGTATTTTTGAACATTTTTCTTTCCCTCAAAAATCATTCGAATGTAGACGGATGACCTAGCCTGAGATTAGGGTTTTTTTTTCAACTCGTGGTGTTGAACAGGAAGTGAAAGTGGTGAAAAAATGAAGAAAAAATCGTCTAGTCATTCATTGTTGTGAAAATTACCAAATTCTTTTTTAAATTGGCAAGTAAATGCATTTTGATCGAGTTTTTCTTTGATTTGACAAGTTTTCTGTAATAACAGAGCTTGGAATTAGTCAAGATCATTTTTTGTCGTTTTTTCTTTTTTTTTTGTCATTACTGCAACTTTTTTGCAATTCTGATTTTTCCATTTAAATTTTTTGTTGCCTGATTCAATTAGCTTTCTAATTTGCGAGTTGAGAAAAAATCTATGAAATGGTATTTCAGGTGAAAATTTCACAGAAAAAAGACAAAAATTTTCAATTTCGTATAATACTTCATTTCCAAAGTCCAGCCAACAGACGTAAAATTTCAAATGTTCAATTGCCAAAAGATTTGGAGGTGGTTTTTGGTAGAATTTCCATGGTTTTGGTTTATCCCATCAATCTCGTTTATTCCCTCGAGGCATTATTTTCTGCATTTTCAAACAAATAGTTCTGATAAAGGATTCAGGAGACCGCAGTGATACGTAAATTAGGGAACTAATGACCCTGTGAAGGTCACATACTCTCTTCCTAATGATTAGGTGTTTTCTCATTAGCATTTTTTGCATATTTTTCTACTTAACTCGAGAATGACTCAAATTTGGAAATTTTTTATAATGAGTGGTTTGAAATAGAATAGGATTAGCTTTCTAGTGGTATGATTACTTTTTGATTTTGTACAATTTTTTCATTTTTGATTGCATTGTGACAAAAATTTGTCTCATTGAAAAAATTGCATGATGTTCAAAATTCATCTCAACGTTTAAAAATTAATTTTATTATAAATTTTGATTTTTTTTTCAAATTTTTTATTGATTTGTGAAAAAAATACTTTTTTGACTTGAAAAAATTTTTAGATTTGACTTTTTGAACTTGAAAAATTTCAGAGATTATGCTAAATTTTAGACATTTTGTCAGTCTTTTTTGGGTTTTTGAAAATTTTTAAGAAACGAAATTAATTTTTGGACTTGAAAATTTTCAAGAAAGTTCAAATCAGACATGAAATTCAATGAGTAAAGGCATATCCTATGTTTTATAGTTTCATGGGTAGTATGGAAATGGCGGGAACCTTTTTCATTATCATTTCCAAATCTTGAAAATGTGATCTTTTTAAGTTTTTTTTTTTTTTTTGATCTTGAAAAAAATGGTAAGCATCATGCAGTGTCAAAAAAAATTAAAAAAAAGAAGTTTAAAGACATGTTTTTGAAGATTTTTCGTTCCCTCGAATCCAGCTATATTTACTCAGTCTGAGATTAGGGGTTTTTCCTCAAGTCATGGCGTTGAACAGGCAGCGAAAGTAGTAAAAAAAATCAAATAAATTGACCAAGTCTTATGTAATTTTTTAAAAAAAATTAACATTTTTTAAATTAACTGGAAGTTTATTTTGTTTTCTTAGTTTATTTGATGATTTTTCGAAAATTAAAAATTTTCATAGCTACCTAATTTTTGTGATTTTTGTGAAGTATGATTGGGGGATGGAGAGTACATTTTTCATGAAGAGGAAGTATTACGAAAGATCTTGCAAAACTTCTGCTTTTTAGCATAGAATATGCTTCAGCGATGACCAGACCTGTAAAAAAAAGTCTCGAAAATTCGTGACGATGACTTTTGGACATTTTGTCAGTTTTTTTTCGATCTAGAAAATTTTTATAAATTCCGATGAATTTTTGGACTTGGAAAATTTTTAAGAATTCCAATGAATTTTTGGACTTGGAAAATTTCAAAAAAAGTTCAAGTTAGAATATTGTCAGACAGTTTTTTACCCAACGCTGATTTTTAGACATTTTGTGAGACTTTTTTAAACTTGCTGACTTTTAGACGTTTTATCAGACTTTCTTGGACATGAAAACTTTTCGAATTTCGATTCACTTTTTGTGCTTGGAAAATTTCAGAGATCAAGCTGATTTTCAGATATTTTGTCAGACAAACGCTTTAGACTTTTTGAACTTGAAAAATTTTAGAAATCAGACATTTTGTGAGACTATTTAGGACTTTGTGGACTTGACACATTTTTCAGATTTCAAATGATTTTTTAGACTTTGAAAATTTCAGAAATTCTGAATTTTTCGATTTTTAAAAATTTTTCCAAGTTTTAGTTGCCCTTTGAACTTGAAAAAATTCAGATTGTTTCGAAATTTGACTTTTGAACATTTCTCGAGACATGATAACATTGTGTTCGACTCTTTGAATTTACAATTAGATAACGTCAGCCATTATAATATGTCACATTGAACTGTGTACTTCAGTTTGACATAGCAGAAAGAGCAAAAGCATATCTTATATTTTATACTTTCATGGGTAGTATGGAAATAGAAATCATAAGGGTTCTAGAGGGGGGGGGTGAGATTTGGTTAGACAGCTTGATTTTTCAAAATTGAATTGGAGTCATTTTTTTGAAGTAAAAAGGCTGATGTGAATTTTTTTGAAAAAGTAGTGAAAAAACGTTGAAAAAGTACCTTTCATGTGATGAAAAGCTCCCTCAAAGTATCGCTTAGCTGCCGCATTGTGTAAAATCGACAATACCGTTCGATTCGTGCGAATCGTATCGTCGACTTTCATCAATCGTGCGCTTACCAATGTGTAATTTTTGTTGTTTTTCGGTATCTAGCCGTTGATTGACTCGGTAATTACGCGATGATATGAGAATTTACCATGTACGATAATTAACGTACACGTATTTCTAAATTACACTCGACTAAACGAACAGAGATCGAATCGATAATGATATCAGCAACTAGTAACGCTTTGGTGCAGCGACGCGGCTCGCTAATCCAGCGCCGCAATTCGAAACGTTTCGTGTTATCGGAGCTGAGCGCCGCGGTGGCCGCTGTGGCCGCCGTGGCAGCCGATCAGACCAATAAAGAGCAGCCGGAATCGCCTTCGCCGCAAAAAGACGACTACCTTACCGATTTCGACGGATCGGACGACGACGACAATTTCAAAGTACCCGATATCGTGCTGGATATTCTGCCGGAAGCGCCCTCCTCCCCTATTACATACTGCAGAGATCCGACCGATACGGTGGAGGAAGTTCCCGAGTGGAAGTTGTTAAAGTTACTTAAAAATGATATCGCGTGAGTAAACTCAAACACTGTAGTCGCGTGGCGCTTATTTATTGATGTACTCTCCTATAGCGTTGTTTTGTATACCTATGGATCGAGTTAATTGGCCTCATGGCAGTTGCCATAATGGGTCTTCTGGTTTAGCTAATTAGCGTAGAATCGAAATTCCCTCCGCAGTTGTATGTACTTGTACAATTTGTGTGAAGAATAGCAGCCTATTTGATTACCTAATCGTTGCATCGCTCATTGACGAAGCTTAATTACGTGTTATTTCGGGCGTTCGCAGCCGGGTTTTTTCGTTTTAATTTTCTCGTCTTGGCTACGTCCGCGTCCAACTGCAAGTCGACTAGACGAATAATCGTAATTTATTTCAGGATTTACCGACTCGACTAGGTGACCGGTTGGGAGGCTTAGAGAATTGAATTAAGCTCTTTGCCTATTTTAGAGTGATTAAGTGATGAACAGCGTATTGTGAGGCGTTGGTTTGCCCTTCGAGAGTGAGCTGAAGGGTGATTGGGGAAGGCTTGGTTGGCTAATGATGTTTTTATTTTTGGCCTTCGAAGTGTAGGTAATTCTTTGGTTGAGATTTGCACTGGTATCGATGGGATTGGAAAATTGATTGAAAAAAGGCTCCATAAATGAGCTTTTTTCAGTCTCAGAGAAAAGTATGGTGGAAAAAGTGGAGAAAAACCTGGTTTGAGAATTTTAGTACTTCATGTATTGAAAAATAATGAATTTTGTTCAACTTTTGACCAAAAGTAATGAAAAAAATTTTGAATCTTGTTAACTTCTTGTTTGAAAATTTGTCTTTGAAGAAATTAAATTCTTATTTTTTGAGAAGGGAATTTTTTATTTTTTCGTACCTAAAAATTTTCAGAATAAAATCAGAATAATTGGTGGGGGGGGGGGGTTACTTTTTTCTTGTATCCAGTAAGTCATGTTTCAATATATCTAAGACATGCATTTTGAAGTACCCCAACACAATTTTGAAACAAGTGGAAAAAAATTGTGAATCCTTCGTTTAGATTCACATTGCGAAAGGAAATCATATATTCGTCAACTGCACTACGAAAAACTATTCTAATGATAATCGTACATGTCTTGAGTAATTTTTGCTGATTTATTATGACGTCTGATTCGTATAATTTTTCATGCAAAATGAACTAGTTACCTGTTTTCACTGACGTACGTACGTTCTTGTGGACGTTTTTGTTCTGTTTATACTGCAACGATGCCATGTAAATTGCCAGTTTTCTTTCTCACGTGACATTTGAGTCATCAATTTATTGCCTTATTTTAAAATTGAAGGATCATGCGCCATTTCAAAAAAATTTGGTATATAACGTAATTTTAGTAATGGGAATAAGTGGTAAGTTCCTACCTTCAAATTGAACAAATTTCAATGTGTTGATTTTTGCCAATTTCTAAATTGAAGAAGTCACAAAAATATATTTTGATTAAAAAATTATGAAATTATATTAATCGTGGAAATTAATAGCGCATACTTGGAAACTCCATAAAATTTTATTATTATGTTTTTTGCTCAAAATCAAACGTGAAAGTGCAATGAGCATTTATGAAACGACAGGATGTCTGCCGGGCACGAAAAGCACGAAATTAGACCAAAAAGCACGACATTTTCATAAAATCGATCAAATTTTGAAGTGTATTTTTCAAAAATATTATTCCTCAATTGAAATTTAAATTGAAAAAAAATTTGAAATATCTTTGAATGATTTTTTTTGCAAAAGTTTTCGCCCTCGCTCCGCTCGGAACAAAGTGATGAATATTTTTCAAAATTTTACATAAAAGCGAATGTTTTTTTTTGCCAAATTAACCATCATTTGAATCAGGCGAATGAGTGGTATCTGGGGAGAGGGGGAGGGGGGGTCAAGGGGTCTACACCTTCTTAACGACAGAAATGTTGGAAAGAATGATGAATTTTAGCCACTGAATGCCTTTTTTTTTTTAATTTTCTATTTCAAAGTTTTTTGGGGCTTTGCTTCTCCCTCTCTTTTCATAAAAAATTCTGAAAATGACCCGAAAAGTACACACAATGTGAAATTTTTAAGAGATGGAGAAAATTTTGGTAAAACTCGCAGAAATATTTTAAAATATTACGAAAAAAGCACGAATCGTCATCTTTGCGATTTGTTAGGCACCCTGAAGAAAAAACTTCAAAAATCTGTGAAATTTTTTCAAAGTGGGTACTCAAAATGGTCCTTGACCCTTCGATTTTGATGTTAAGCATTAAATCATCGGAACCTTTGTTCAGTTTTCGAAGTGTTGGTCATTTCGACGACTTTTTTTATTGGAATTTGGTCTCTTTCAATTTTGAAGTTGAGCAAAATATTATTATTTGGAAATTTGTTCAATTTTCGAGGCACTATCGATCCCATGATTGGAAATAGATATTGGTATATTTTTTTCTGCAAGGGCAGCTGTCCAAAAATGATATTTTGAAATTGAACAATTTCCTTGTGATGATTTTTTGTCATAATTACGCCTTTTTGGGAACCCACAACCTCTAAGTGAAAAATTAAAAATTGAGCAAAATGGAAAATTTTTGTAATGAAACGTCTAGTAACTAATTTTTGAAAAGTTGTCAGTGGCAACCCTGTCAAAATGACATCTTGTTTTTTTTGGTTTCTTAGCCCAGTCAAATTAGGAAAAAAGAAGGAAAAATTAGGTAGCAAGTGTTTTTTTTGCGAAAAACTGTTCATTGTGGTCCCAATAGTCTCCACATGAAACCCTCGGCCCCCGCCTGGTTTGCGACCTTCCCGAGGGGGGTGGAACTTGAAACCGTGTTTCATTTTTCGCAAATTTCACGAAACCTTTGAGAGCTAGCGTTGAAAGGGTGGTATAAGAAAATAATCTACATAAAATTTCCTATAAAATGATACCATGC
>FIZU01035508.1:0-12847 GCA_900064475.1 Pseudococcus longispinus
CCCATCTATTGTTTTTTGTACAAATTATGAATTTTTGGTCAAAATTGTCATTTTTTGGTCAGAACGGTGATTTCAAAGTAGAAATTGCCTATCTATGGTTTTTTGTACGAATTATGAATTTTTTCTTCAAAATTGTCATTTTAAGGTAAAAATTGTCATTTTTTGTCAAAATTGTCATTTTTTGTCAAAATGGTGATTTCAAAGTAGAAATTGCCCATCTATTGTTTTTGTACAAATTATGAATTTTTGGTCAAAATTGTCATTTCAAGATCACAATTGTCATTTTTAGTCAAAATTGTGATTTTTTGTCAAAATTGTCATTTCAAGATCACAATTGTCATTTTTGGTCAAAATTGTGATTTTTTGTCAAAATTATGTCATTTTTTGTCAAAATTGTCATTTTAAGATCACAATTGTCATTTTTTGGTCTAAACGGTGATTTCAAAGTAGAAGTTGCCTATCTATTGTTTTTTGTACGAATTATGAATTTTTGGTCAAAATTATCATTTTTTGGATCGAAATTGTCATTTTTTGGATCGAAATTGTACATTCGAGTAAAAATTGTCATTTTTGATTATAATCGTTTTTTTTTCGTCACTTGTTATTTTTATTTTAGCCAAAAATGTCATTCCAAGGTAAAAATCATATTTTTGGTCATTTTAGGGTTTTTTAAAAATGTCAACGCAAAGTCTGACAAAATGTCTAAAAGTCACGAAAAATCTTAGCGTTACGGACGGACAGACGGACAGACACGTCGTAGATTTTATATATATGGATGGATGGATGGATGGATTGAAAATTTTTCAAAATTTTGAGTCAAACCTCCCCTCTTGGAATACTTTTTACTCTTTTTGGTGAAATAATGTCAGAAACGGGCTCGTGAGGTTAAAAAACATACATTTTGATACCTCACTCGACAATATCGAAAACTTATTTGGACCCTAAATGTTTTAGTCGAGCTCCACCTCCTCCCCCTTAGGGCACCTCCTAGTTTTTTTTGGGGGGGGGGGGGAATAACGTCAGATACCGACTCGAGAGATCAAACAACATACATTTTGATACCTCCTTCGATAGAGTCAAAACATTTCGAATTTTGGATTCATCGCTCCACCCCAGATTCAGGGATCTCGAAAACTAGGAATGTAGTAAAGAGATTTAATCTCAGTGTCGGGTATATCTCAAAGCAGAGAAAATTTCCAAAAGTTAAAATGTCATAACTCATAAGCGTAATCAAAATGGTGTTTTCGAAGTTGAATACTGAAGAAAAAAACGTATTGTTAAGTAAAAACATTCATGTTTTTGGAAAGTAGAAGTTTTGAGGTCGTAAAATTGTTTGATCGCCTGAAATGATCAGAAGATTGTGCTCAAAAACACGTTCGAAATGGAAGAAATTTTTCATTTGCCATTTTCCAAAAATTTGCTTTTTGAGATATGCTATGACACGACTACTCCGGATAGGCGATATGTATATATTTGTGATAAGAACGGCGCGGTGCGATTGATCTTTGTACATCGCGTCACATCGGCTCGATCAAGTTACGTTGTACCACTATGTTGCATTGTATTGTTTGCAATGAAATGCTGTACCACTTGCTCATATTTTCTGATAACAGTTAACTGAGAGAAAGGAGATAAGAAGTACACAATACACATTACACACCGACAATCGAGGTAACAATAAAGACGATCTCTTTGCATATTATACGAAGTGTATAAGTGACGAATGATGACTGTGGACGAAGGATTTGGTGGATTTTAGGAAGCCCTGATTGTCCACAACATGTCTTTCTGAACCACATTCTTCGTGTAAAGGTGTGTACCTGTGTTGTGTACTCGTACTTGATACTTATGCATAAACGGCGACTCGACGCGGACTCTGGTACTTGTCCGTGTGTATTAGAATAATATGGACTCGAGAATGGTATGAAATTGATCGTGCTGTGATATCTCTATCCCTGGCATGGCATCCCGCTATAAAAAATTCACTCGAGTTGTCTCCGACCCTATTTTCAGTGAATGCTGACTCTGAGGATTCACTTTACCTATTTTGAATGGTTGCTCGCGCGTTTTGGTAGGCGAGACTCTTTATTTGAGGATCCCTTGTACCTACACTTTCATTATATGTCACTCATTTGGCGTTGAAATGGAACGTGATTACGAAGCGATGCGGAAACGTACGCGCCAGTTACGTCGAGAGCGAGCCAATAATGCGTAGAAAAAAATTCATTCGAGACTGCTGCGATGAGAAATTTAGTCGTCGAGTTGATTTTTTGTCGACGACAGTGGTCTCCATGGCTGAGGAATTCGTAGGTTTTTTTTTGCTGATTCTTCTTACCCGATTCGCGTCCGCCGAATGTCGATGTCGTGTCGAATCATTGAGAATAACGAATGAAATATTGCGATTAAGGAGAATTGCGATGTATGTTCTTGTAATATTCGATATCAAGTAGGCGCGTTAATTTTGCGAAGACGGGAAATTTTCGCTTCGAATTAATTGGTTCTCGTTGACAATCGGCATTCCTTTTCCATTAGTAATTTTATTATATGAAATAAGAAGCGAAAATGGATTAATCAGTTGATGATGCGTTCGCAAGATGTTAAGCTTGGCAGTTTTATCGAAGTGTATATGGTGTTGTATCGTTTCTTCAACACTGTGTAGCTTGTAATATGAAAACTCCAAATGGAAGTGAACACTGAAGCAAATTCTAGATAAGAAATCTAGTGTTTGATGAATGTGCCATACATTGAGCATAGGGAGTCTGTAGTTCTGTACTATATTTCGCGATAATTTTATTGAAACAAAATTGAAAGACATCCTGCCAAATTTTCCATCATCTTACAAAATTTTGACAAAATCCTGCATCTCAATGGTGGGGACCACCAGGCAGCTCCCCATTGGAAATTCTCTGGAATGTGACCAATGGAAGGTACCAACCCTCAGGTACTCGCGCTCCACTTGTGTTGCACCCTACTCTAATTGACAGAATTTAGGTACATTTCTGTTACACCCTGATAATTTTGACTAAGATGAAACTTTCCTGTCATTATTTGGTACTTTTGACATGAATAACCTGTTGCACCTCATCATTTCGACCATAGTGACACTTTGGTGCTATGTTTTTGCTGATTTATTACATCCTAGGTACCATCTTGGGTGTAGGAGAGGATAGCTGGCAGCTTTGTAGCTTTACAAGTAGGTAGTAAAATACCAAATGATTTTTGAGAATTACGATGGACTGTCTCTAGTTCATCAAAAACTGAAATACAGCGCACATAAAATCCAAGAAAATGGCTTGTTTATGTTGGCAATACAGGGACAAATTCGAGGAAAGCCCATCATCAAAGGAAGAAGATCGGAGCAAGTAACCATGAATTCACCGTCCAACTCTCCATGTAAAAACTTACGAGATAGGAATGATCAGATGTGCCAGGAATTGAAGAATATAGATGTACGCAATCTCTCGAGACTTGAGGCAGAAGCAGAGATGAACAAGATCATTTGATCTTAATTTTAAAAAGATCAAAAAGTGATCTTGATCTTAGATCACTTGAGAAATGATCGAATTAATGGTGATCTTAGATCATTTATGAAATGATTTCTTCAAAAAAAATGATCAAGATTGCAGATGTACTAATAATAAGTCGTGGATGTCAATCACCCAAGAGATTTTGGATGTTTGTTGGACATTTCACGAATACAATTACTCAAGTATCGTATTTCTGTTTGCCTACAAACAAGAAACAAGGATGATGGTGCTGTATTACCCTATACGCACACTACGCACGTTCGTAGAGCGGCAAATTTTCAAGAACGAAAACAACTTTTCAAATAATAATTACCGAATTGGAATTTTAATCGACTTATTCAAAAAATTACCGCCTTTGATTATAAATATTGAAAATTTGAGGTGAAGCGCTATTGCCTATTGGTTTAGAGTGTGGTTTAGAATGAGGTTTAGAAAAAGCGGCAATTTACTGTGTGTAAAGCGACTAAACCCTTAATCCACCTCTGTAAGGAACAATAATCAAATGAAGAAGTACAGGATGGTAATCCTTTCTTTTTGGTAAAAGATTGCAGAAAAAATATGATTTTTTTATTCATTAATTCAAACGTCGTAGAATAATAGTAGTATTCTACAAAGTTTGAGTTGAATCTTCCAATGGTATCAATATGAGTGAATCCCCGCAATGGTACAGTCATCCCTAATCATGACACCATTTATGCAATAAAAATTTTTTTAAACAAATTATAAAGTAAATGGTATCATGATGAGGGAATCCCGTACCAATTGTTCACTTAGAACATGGTATGAGGATTCCCTTCTCATGACACCATGCATGCTCAAATTGACGAAAAAATGTGCGGGATTTCTCTCGCAATGATACCATTGACGGAAAATTGTGACATACATTTAAAGGTTACCAAAAAAAAAGATCACGATCTTATATCATGATCTTAGATCTTCAGGATGCCTAACAAAATCTTCTAAGCCAAATTCATGACTTTTTCATGATTTTTTTAATGACCTTTTATAAATAATTTTTCACGTTTACGGCATTTAATCATGACTTTCATGACCCACCTTCCAAAATGATGACTTTTCATGACTTCATGACTTGTAAGACACTCAGATCTTTTTTGAGAAATGACCTTTGTGATTTTTTTTACTGCTTCAAATTCCAAGGTTGCATTCAACCTTTTGGACGCCAAAAGCACACATTGTTTCGCCCCACCTTTTTTCATCAACTTTTGCCCATTAAATCTCTTATAAAAGAGTTGAAGTACTTGCGTTGTAAAACAGAAACCGATTATTTTCATCAAACACCAAAACCATTCATTTTCCAATTTCAGTTTTGGTCTTCTCTCGACCCCTATAAAGCGGATATCTTTTTCTGCAGAACCAATCAAGAAAGCTCTGCTACCATGAGTACAGACTGTTTCGAGCTCGGGACAACGGCAACGTGTTACGCGCGACGTCGTCGTCACGCTGCTGCCACTCGCCCAAACGTGTTGTGAACTGCACGTAAATATTTACAGCGGGGCGGCGGTAGTGCGGCGACGGCGGCGCCGCCGTCGTCGTTGTCGTAGTCGCAGTCGTAATCCCTGCCACCGCATTTTTCCACGTTGCTGTTAGATGTGTACGGCTGTACGCGCCGCCGTCGTTGCTGCCCGGCCCCCCTCACGCCAAGTATGTTGTGCGGTCCTCGCGATTATCGTCGCATTACACGGGGCGAGTTCTTAGCCGTACAGTGTTCAATGTTCGCATTCTCGCGAATTGAATCGAATATTCGCCGTCTCTGTGCACGGAAATCCATGTGATAACGTCCGCGTACTCGAATCTCTACGTTCGTTTGATTTTTGGTCAATTTTCATCTCGGTGTTGTTTATTCGACTTACACCAGACGCTCGCCCCCCGCGCATATATTTTATTATTTTCAATCGGTGTGTACAGTGTACACCAGTGTGTGTTTCTGTTTGATTTCCCAGTCTGGTGATAATGTTGGACAGGTCGTGATTCGAGCCCGCGTCCGAGTTCGTTTGAGAACGATAACCGATAAGTGATAATAATATCGAGATACGTTACGCATCTCTCGAAGTCGCTGGTATTCAATCTGTGTTTTAGTTTCATTACGACCCTTTCCTCGACATCGCACCAGCTTCTCGCGATTACATTTTGTTTCGATATTCGATCGTTTGTTTTGCTACGTTGTTGCGGAATTTTTCTGTCGATCATTCCGAGTTACCATGTCGATTGCATCCCTGATCTTACTAGTTATTTTGTGTTGAACTACCCCTTTGTGATAATTAACCGACAAAATGGTCGTGGTTGTTTACGAGTCGGAAAATTGGGCGCCGTTTCCACCAAAAAAGAAATGGATACGACATTACTTAGGTAAGCTGCCGAATACTTACGTAGATATTGCGAATTGGTACAGTGGCGCTGGCGTTCATTGAGGAAATACGTAGCTACAAGTACATACGTAGTACGTACAGACTTTAAGTCGAACGAGGACGCGTTGAAATAAAATTAGAGCCGCGTTCTTATTCGATAAACATTTTTTTTTGTTTTTTTACTACGTTTCATGTCGATTTGACTAGGGTAACGTTAGCGGTAGTGTACTATGTGCGTTGAATTTCTTTATCTCATTTCTAGTTCTGCACGTAACCCGTTCTCTAGTTGATACAACATTTCTGTCTTTACTATCGCCAAAGAAACACTGCTTTACTGCAGCGAAGTCTTTGCATATAGTTAGCTCATAAAGCTGAATTGTTCCTGAAGAAACTGGACAAAACTTAGCTCCGATGGGAGACTGGAAAAATATCCTAAATTTCTAGATTAGTAGTAAAACTAAATATCTTCAGCAGAAGTCTGATGATCTCGTTTTTTACCCCTAACGTATCAACGATAAGCTTTGATCAGGAGACGTCCAACCCTGCTACTTCTGAACTTATGAACCAATTAGGAATTGAGATGAATTTTCAGACGCTTTATGAAAATTGGCACTTTAAAATGTTTTTGAGAAATTAGTAGTTTGGCAAAATTCATTACGGGTCCGACTACTTATTAGTATTTTGTCATTCGTTTGTTGTCTGTTTACGGATCATCGAATAAAAATTGATGGATTGCGAACAAATGCGGACGTAGGTGAAGCATAAGGGTGTTTTCTAGCCGAAGATAGCGCCGCCAACCTTGACCAAGCACGAATATTTTATTTAACCTTGTTCGGTTGTTCCTTATCCTTATCCTGTAGTGTACGTGTATATGTGCGAGGTGGTGTGGCGAAGGGTAGAAGATGCGAATGAGGAAAAAGGTCGCTAGGTGCGTTGGTGTTGGCGACGCGACGTAGGGTATTTTGGTTCGAAGTTTTGTACGCGAACCTCCTTTGAAAATTTTCTACTCGCCAGCAGGGATAAAGGATCGAGGAATGTAGGAAAAAAGACGATGTCGACGGTGTAAAGTATTTCGTAATTTTCTCCTTCCTTCTTTCGTATTTGACTGAAACGAAACGATACAGTGATATTTGTGGTAGGTTGGAATATAGGTGAAAATTTTGTTTACTCGGCAATATGTGTGCTTGTAATACGGTAGACGTACGTATTTACACATAATACATATTGTATTGTACGATATGGCGTTTAATGATGACGAAGAATTACCGTACATCGGCACCCAGTCAATATCGCTTCGCCTAATGTTTGAGAGTGTGAGACCGAGGTGTGGTTTGGTGAACTGACCTCCATCCTGCGGTGTGCAGGTCCAGGTACACCAGCGAGTATGTTTTTTGCAGATATATAGGTGTTCTTCATCGGTGTTTTTATTCTCGACGCTTAAGCAGATGACGATGGCGGTGGCGGCAGAGACGTTGTCGACGTCGAAGTCGTCATTAAAAATATTGGAACGCGATACGACGTCTTGTTTTTTTATTCATTATATTGTCTCGATGAATCGAAGACGAGGAAAAACGCCCCTGGAAGATCGCGTAATTGACATTGCATATTATCGAGTAATAATTAAAAAACAAGTCGAGAGAACTTCAAAAAGTGCAATTGATCGGCGAGTGTGTGTATGCGGATGACGAAGATATTCCAACGGTATTTGTATTTCCAGTCGGGTTACAATTATGAATATTACATGTGTGCGAGTACGTTGAAGAATCGCATCAAGTTTTCGTTTTCCAGCTTGATAACGAGTAGCTATGTCAGGATCAGACGTTCGTATTGTTGAAAATTGGGCTAATAGGGCAGTTTGGAAGTTTGGCGTGTGACTGTGCTCGACTGCTGTATGCTACCCTTTGTCTGGGTTTTACGCCGAATCCAACTATCAATTTTTTTGACCCAGTTTAAACGGCATGCTCGTGAAAAATTCGTACATAGTTGGCCTACCAAAAAAAGAGATGAAAGGAAAATAATCTCTGTTTTTGATCCACCCTCTGATGAGGGCAGTATGGAAGGTCATTTTTGGTGAAAGGCAGGATTGAAACTTGTTGAAGAATTTAATGATTCATTAAAGGGTTGATAACCTCGCAATCATCAGTATTAAAAAAAAATTGGCCTGTGATATTGATTTAGAAAACTTTGACGATAGTTTCGCAAAGAAGGATAGGTGAATTTTATTGATAAATGCCTAATCGTTCCGTTTTATCAAACTTAGATAAGTATTGACACATTGATTTTCTACTTTTTTTCTTTCTTTGAAATTTTTGATAGAAAGATGTAAAAAGTGTAACTGGCCAGGGCCAGGGTTGCGTTTGGTACGAACAGAGATACATCCAACCACAATGTCGAACCCTGCATATTGCTGCAGCTTTTGCTTCGCACGTTTTGGCCTCGTTTGCTGGGAATTTTCCGCTTATATAACACCTCGCGTGCGTTGTTCGTCACACCGCACCGCACCGCGAACCCATTTCATGCCCACCAACTTCAACCATCCCCGACAATACCAACGCTATTAACCCGCATTCACTGTTTTCCATTTCGGCTGCCGCGCCGCCTCGGTCGCGGCACATTTTCCAGCGACGCGACGCGACGTGTGGTTGGGTTCACATTCGGAAGATAATACGGTGCTGTAGCGCCCTGTGCACGAAGGATCCGCTCTTGGTTGTTAGATGGCGGATGCTGCAACGACTGCTCGGTTGTAGAACCCCCTCGTCTCCTCAACCCCATTTTCGTGGGTGGGCGACGCTACTTTTATCCCGTTGACGAAGAGACGCGAAAGGAGCGCGTATTTCTCTACTCCCAATTTTGGGTAACACCCGCACTTCGACGTACCGATCCACGTCCCAACATTACCCGATTTCTCCGTACTAGTCGCAGAGACGAAAATTCGTAAACGAAGAATTAGAACGCGACATCCTTCGGATCAAGGACGTCTAAGGTGTGCGCGTTGTTTTTTTTATCGTCGTTGTCGTCATGCTGCTCCGCGACCATCTTATGCGACATACTAGAGAGTTTTCTGAATGGATCAATTTCGCTAAGGGAAGGGAACAGTATCAGCATGCCGTTATGCGATCGACCCGTATACCTCGACTCAATACATGGTAGCAGAGTGAGGTTCGCTGATTCCAGTCTGCCACAAATATTTTGGTAACTAGCTCCAAACGATTGATTGTCAAAACATGGTAGCAGAGCGAGGTTCTCTGATTCCAGTCTGCCATAAATATTTTGGTAACTAGCTCCAAACGATTGATTGTCAAAACATGGTAGCAGAGCGAGGTTCTCTGATTCCAGTCTGCCATAAATATTTTGGTAACTAGCTCCAAACGATTGATTGTCAAAACATGGTAGCAGAGCGAGGTTCTCTGATTCCAGTCTGCCATAAATATTTTGGTAACTAGCTCCAAACGATTGATTGTCAAAACATGGTAGCAGAGCGTGGTTTCAGTTTGCCACAGATAAGCCCCAAATAATTGGTTGTTTCAGCGATTGCAATGAGCCGGAAATGTTTTCCCAACCCCTTGTACCTATGAAAACATACGAAAATGCAGTCATTAGTCGACTCGACACCATCTCCTTACCTACACTCGAATAAAAATAACTTCAATTATTTGTAATCCAACGCCAGGGCCGGACGCGTGTACCAAATAAATGGCCGCCGCGACGATCTAGGTTAACGTATTCATCATTCGAATCCAACTCGAGCCCCTCCCCCCGCCCTCCGCGCGCATCTATAAGTATTCTGTTTTCGAGAAAGAGTAGAACACACAGCACATCAGGCATGCCAGCTCGTTTTGCTGCGAGACCAAATAAATATTTTGACTAGCGTCCAAACCCTCGTCTTGACGATCACAGCGATATTTGAGGAAAAAATTTGTATGCCCTCTCACCCCTTTATCATTGTAAATTGCCTGTTTTCAATTTAGGTATGTTTCTCGAAGCGACGCAAATTTTTGTTTATTTCGCTTTTCGTCGAACATTGCAACTTTTTGACAACAGTTTTGATCTTCACCGATGTGATGTCGATCTGATTTTCAGCATTGAGCTGACTATTTTGATTTGGTTTCAATATTCTTACACTCGGAGACGCCCTCTAGACAACTAAATGACATCGAATGTCGTATCAAGATGTGCTGGACAACATAAAAAAAGTATCTCATGCCCTATATAGGATGAGCTTCGAGGGAAAAGACAAAACGTAAATTTCAATATGGTTTTTTGGATAAAAAATTGAAAACTGTCCAAATGACATTATATGTCCATATTAAGGTTTGCTTGTCTGGAAACATCGCATGACCAGAGCATTACTTCGAGGCGTCCTTATCGATTGATAAATTTTTTCTTTAGACTTGCTTTTTGTTCAAATTCGCCCAAAATGTTTTCCTTTTCCGTTCAATTACTTTCGTCGGGCTAAAACGATCTCGTAATTTCATTATAATCTCGAAATAGATTTTCCCGGGTGACAAAGAACGTAGGTAGCGAGTATAAGAAGAAAGTACGAGTAAAAAGGGAAAAGACGTCGCGTTGCTGGTTGCTGGGAGCGAGGTATTACATGTACAGAAAATTGGCGTGCGAAAATTTCGTTTTCTTGCGAGACGATGAGGATGAGTGTAGAGAGGCGGGGGCTGGATGGGTGACGTTTGTTTACGCGGTGGAAAGTGCCAGGCTATGAGGCGACGGAGATACTGGAGAGGCTGATGGGAAGCGGGATGCGCCTACACCTAACACCTTCTTAAGCGGTATGCGAATAATGTTCGCTCTTCTCTTTTCTTTTTGTCGGTCGCTCCGCTTGGCCTGCGTTTTCGTATGTTTTCCTCGCATCCTACTCGACTACTCGTCCTTTCCCCATTTTGTACCTTTCACCAGTCTGTGTAGGTAACGTGTTCTTAGTTTTTACCCTCGGTTTCTTCTTCCCTTTTACTCGGTATACGTTGGTCCGTAATTCATCGAAAATTTCACCTCCGCATGTGTATTTGTATATATGGCGTGTTTGTTACGACGGCGATACGACTACAGAAACAGGTGTTGGTGTGTTAGTAGGTGTACACTTACGTACAGAGTAGGTACACGTCGAGGAAAAATAGAGAAACGCTCGCGGTCGCAGAAATTACCTATACGATACCATACCGACCCTTTCTTCGCCCACACTCACACCCAGTGGGACGACAGCGGCAGCTTTGCGAGTTTGGCGAAAATTAACCCTGACCTATTTGAAAAGACTGGGACGGATATGTCCTTGCGACGCGAGCCACGCGGCTTCTTCCCGTCCGCCGTCGCTAGCTCGTAGTCGTCGTGGTCGGAGTGCGGAGCGGCGCGACGCGGTAGAGCAGCGACGGCGGCGGCGGTGTTATTGACAATGATGACGTCACGTAACCTTTGTACAACAGCGCGCGTTTTGTTACACTGGCACGCCGCCTCACCTCGCCTCCTCGTTTGGCGTTCGCGCCGCCGTACTTACCGTACCACGGCCGTCGCGCCGCTCCTCTTCCTCACGCTCTTTCACTCTTTCGCTCTCTCCTCTCTCGACCACGCTGCCGTACTCGCGGTTTTCTCGCGTGTCCCGCGCGCCCACCGCTCTAACGTGTAATTGGCCCTTTGGAAGCCGTCGTGTCGAACACATGTGCCGTATGACGTCATACGCCCGTTTATCTCGCTCGCATAAAGGGTTTTCGTGTTTTTTTCACTTCTCTTCTCTTCGCCTATCATTCTATCTGCTGTCTTGTACGCGACGTGTATGCGAATTTACGTGGTGTGGTGTATGTACCTACATGAAAAGTATGTAAGTATACGTGATACGCATACGAATACGGATACGTGATAGGAATGATTTTTTGATGATGGTGGGAGGAGAGGGGTTCGTTGTTTGTTATTTTTTTTGCCATTTCCTCGCGCTGTCGCTCTCACTTTGTTTACCATACATTTAACTTCGACGGCGACGATGTGCATATCGCATGGAAGGTGACCTCTAATACAAGAAAATGAATTGCATGTGCGATTTGCGCGAATTATCCCGATGATCGAGCATCTCTTCTCTCTCTCTTGTTGTCGATGATGACCATCTTTCGTCGACTTCTCAAACACAGCAAATACCTGCGTTGAGAGCTCGAGGCTCTACCACAACATTAAGGTTTCCTCTAATGACCCAAAAGGCCAGAACCCAAGCAAACAACGAAATCCTAACCTAGAGTGGACCCTGTATTGTGGTCGCATGAGAAACGTGCGCGCGTTTTCATCGCGAGAATAATTTCTCGCGTGGAAAATTCCGTCATTTTCTTCTTATTTTTCGCCGTGCTAAATTGATAACGAGGAATGAGGTTCGCGTAATTCGTGTAGGGAGTATTTAGCAGCGGTATTAATATGCGACGCATGCGGGCGGGTATTTTTATCGTTGCGAAACGAATACTGCATACACAAATACGTACATACGTAGTTTACGTAAGTAATCTTACGACGCGACGCGACGCGACGATGCGTCATGTGATTTTTTCAGAAGTCAATGACGGAATATCCGCGACCGCGTGTCTCCTGACGCAGTTCAATTAAGACAAACTTGTTTATTGTCAGCTTGAAACGTAGAAGGAAATCAGTATGAGCAGGGCTAGTCTGGTCAGAAAAGCTGAATCTGAACTAAATTAAAAATCTAAACCGAAACTGAAACCAAAATTTCAAACCGAAAACCAACCCTGAAATCATAAAATTGACAAAAATCAAACCGAAACCAAAATCAATCGAGTTAACCTTCAGAAGGCAACCAAAAAATGGCAACATGATGTCATTTTTGACATCACTGTGTAAAATTAGACCAAAATGGCAACATGATGTCATTTTTGACATCACTGTGTAAAATTAGACCAAGGTGATGTCATTTTTGACATCAGGTTGCCATTAATTTTGACTGATTTTAACATTTGA
>FIZU01035511.1:0-11472 GCA_900064475.1 Pseudococcus longispinus
CCAGCTTGACCTCAAGGCAAAAAGCTTGACTTATCAGATAGCTTGACCTGTTAGACACCCTGTATGAGTATTTGAAGAAAATTTTGAATAATTTTAGATTATCATTTTTTTTTACAGTTGTGTTTTAAAAAACATGAAGAATATTAATTGAGTTGTAATTTTTCAGTTCCCCCTAAAAACTGGGGAAAATGTGAAAAATCGTCGAAAATCGTATTGTTCGGTAAAAATACCTACACTGTGACCATTTTGGTAGAAATTTTTGAAAAATTAAAAAAAATTGTATTCTTACGTTTTTTTTAATTTTTTTTAAAGGGGATAGGCATCGCGGCACCACTTGGAATTCAGTTGGGGAAAAAATAAAAAATAGGGAATTATTTTCTTCGTATGTATAACCAACTGACCTGAGTTCCTGAAAAAATTTCTCAAAAATTTACAAAATAAGGACCACCCCAGTATGTACCTTCACGTAAGTGTATGTAAATTAGAAAGTGAAAAAACGAATAAGTAATTATGATGCACAGGTGATTGGAAGGAGGTGGTTTTATTAGCCATATGAAATCGTATTTCATCATTTTTCTGAACGAAAATACATATTTACATTTGAAAAACGTATTAATAACAACTTTTCTCTACAATTTTTCGGAATTTTCAGCCCATAGGACAACGAAATTGACAAAACCGAATACGCAGGGAAAGTCTACATAGAAAATAGATTTTTGCAAAATTGCAATTTTGTTATAAAATATTGATCAAGAACCTTTTAAAATGACAAAAATCTAACAAAAAACGTGTTTTTTGTTGTTGTTTTTTTTTTAGACCATGTTCCGCCTATCTTTGGGGCCCAAAAAAGGGTTTACAATATACCTAAGGGTACACCAAAATTTTAGAAAAAAAATTTTCTTCGGCTCTCTCTTCCCCTTTTCTTGGCGAATTTTTGAAATTTTCAACCCCCAAAAAAACCTGAAAATACGGGAAATTTTTTTGAAAAAATTTTCGCATTTTCCCCTACATTGTGGCTACTATCTGTGAAAATTTCGAAATTTTTGGACCACCCTTTCCAGGCATAAAAATATTGAATTTTCGTTATTTAAAGAGCAATATCTCGCGAAGAGGTGGTGGTGGTGGGGGGGGGAGGTCAAAAATTTTTCCTTGACTGGTTTTACACCAATACCAACATTTTGGGTAATTTTTGTCCCGATCCGTTCGGTTGCGGCTTACCAGGAAAGGCTCTTTTAAAAATTTTGCAGTTTTCAAAAATAATTGTACTCGTAAGTAAAATTCCAAAATTTTCAATTCAAAAGATCCAAAAAATTTCAAGTCAAGTTTTGAACATTTTAAATCAATTCTAATTACAAAATTTTCAAATACTCTGGTTTAAGAAATTTTTCAATATTTTTGAGTAAAATTTCAAAAATTGCAAAGCATCCTGTATATTTCTCGAGAAAATTTCTGAAAATAATGGATTAAATAAACCCCCAATTTCTATCAGCACACATCTTAAAATACTCACTTTTTTGAAAATCAAAATTCTTATCATTCTAGGTAATTAATTCCATCGACAGAAAATTCATTTCTGAGAATTTTCACCCATCATTTCTCTTCATTCAACTTCCAATGTAAAAAAAAACCACCTTTCCGTCGATTCTACAAAATAACATTTCAATTCGATTTCTACGAAATTCCAAATCGACTCCAATTAAACCATCTTACTCAGCTACAACTAGTTCGCTCGGAATTAGCCATATCTTTGTTTGCACTCGACAACGTAGATTTCCATTGTCATTTCCTTTAGCATATTCACGTTTCGAAGCACAACAGCAGATGACTTTCCTCTGCTGGAATACATCTACGAGTAAAACCTCCTATATCGCAGGCTTAGTCGCCGAAATTCTCAGCCTTAAGTCTTTATGCACCATATAAACCGTTCGAAATTCACATTTTGACTCCGTTATTAAACGGCTGAACAACTGCCAACCTCTCGGTGTAGAGTAGACCTACTTCTCATCTGTGGCTGTGGTGCTGGTGCTGCTGTGCCATAGTCTAGGATCTCGGCGTAAGCGCGGCAATAAAGATACAACTCATTATGGTTAATGATCGCTGTTGTGTGAGAAAAGTAATTCTAATTGCGTTAATTGTTACGGTCTCGGTAAGAAAAAAATATGTGCTGGTTCCAGTGAATTTGTCGGCGGATCTATTTGTCGTTTTTTTTTTTACACCGAATGGCGCTTGTACATATACATACAATACCTAACTCCGCACACGTAGAGTTTTACGAGTAATTAAATTTGAATAAGTGATTCCGTTTTTCTACGTTAACCTAGTCCCTTGTAAAAGATGAGTCTCGATATGGTGCCCTTAATTCGCTGCTACGTATAAATCTTGAGCCTATATTCGAAACCATTTGGCCAAATGGTGAAAACGAAAATTATACGCGTTAATTAGAAAGTTGAATAGATTGTTTACTCGGTATTTTGACATTGTTACGATGATTTTCGAGTATTAAAAACATATTTCTATCAACTATCGCCCGCGTATTTTAAGCTATAAAAATTTTCGGCCACGGTACCAACAACGTATCCGCGGAAACAATCGTTTTTAATTACTCGGTAATTGGTAAATCAATAGTTTAAAACGCACCAGTTGAAATTTAGGTTAATTATTTTAGCGTAGTAAATTACACCTTGAATAATTAAGAATGGCGAATATTTTAATTCTTCCTCATGTCGTTAATTAAGGTATTTCAATTCGCTCGTATTTTTATGTACACAGAGTAGGCCTACGTACGATTGTTACGTAACAATACAATGTCGATGTCCCCCATCGTATACCTGCATCATGTGTATCAATTATCGATAAATTCGAGTTTTAAAAAAAAGACGTTACATACTAACACTAGCACCTTTGAAACGGTGAGACGCCGACAATTGCGAAAAAATTCTCACATTGACTTTGAAATTTCGCACATGATTGAAATTCCGAGTAATCGACGTTGGTTATAAAATCGACTAGGTGATTACGTTGGCTCTTTACCTATTTGCTCGGACGTTGGATTGGTAATCTAAAGCGATAAATTATTTAATTACCCAGAATTACACGATTCGAGTAATTGTACCGAGGGTGATGAGTTTCAAATCATTGTATAATTACGAGCAACTATTTAAAAATTTGATTAATTAGCGTCGTTTAATACGCGTCGAATATTCTATCGAGATGTAGAAATGTCCAATTTCACCAATTAGTCGATTTTTATTGAGAATTCGTCGAAAAATTTTACTATTGTTGGATTTTTATCTCGAATGAGTGAACGAGGTGATGTTAGGTAATCGAAACGTGATCGATGTTTGTGAATCGATACGCACAATTTGTAAAATATGCTTCAATTTCGTACCTAATTAACTACGTGTAATATTTTTTTTTCGAATTTAACGGATTTCGAGGGTGTTTTTTTCTAGAATGTTTTAATTATGACGTCGAAGGCAATTTTTAGCTTTGAGAGTCGAAGATCAGCTATTAATATTTTCGTGCTCAGGAGAGATCAGACAGATGAAATTGCGCGTAAACTGAAGTCGATTTATTGCACGAATTCATTTTCACCAGTGAAAATTGAAATTTCACTCAGAAAATAGCCAAGTAGGGTGAATCAAAATTACGTAATTTAATTTTCCTGTGTGAGATTTGCTGCAAATTGAAAAATAATTTCATTGAACTATTCATCCTTCAAAAAACAGAGACGTAGGGAAAAATTTCAATTCTTTCCCCTCCAATTTTTTTATAATTGAATTTTTTTTTTAAAAAGTAGTTGAAATTTTGAGTTTGTAATTCAGATATTTCAGGGCCTCAAATGACAAAAAAGAAAAATTTTGATACTTTTATACTGAAAATAAAAAACAAAATTATGCAATTATAAGAGGATTTTTAATTTGAGCTGAAAATGCGTACAGAAAATCAGCTTCCAAAATCAATTGACTTTTTGGACTGATAATTTTCATCACTCTGACTTTTAGACAATTTGTCACATTTTTTTGGAATAGGAAAGATTTTCAGATTTCCAGTGACTTTTTGAACATAGAAAATTTCAGAAATAATACGACTTTGAGACATTATGTCAGACAAACAATTTAGACTTTTTGGACTTGGAAAATTTTAGAATTCACTCGATTTGTGAATTTCATCAGCTTGCCTTTTAGACATATCCTCAGGCTTTTTGGCCTTGTAAATTTTAGAGATAATGCTGACTTTCAGACATTTTCAGATTTAGAAAAATTTCAAGATTTCTACTTAGTTTTTTGACGTTAAAAATTTTTAAAGTTTTCGCAGACAAACAACTTGGACTTTTCTGACATGAATAATTTTAGAGTTCACTCGGACTTTTAGACACTTTGTCAAGCATAATTCTTGAACTTGGAAAATTCTAAAATGACGCTGACTTTCAGACATTTTGTCACATTTTTTTAGACTTGGAAAAATTTTCAAATTTCCATTGACTTTTTGAATTTTGAGAATTAAATTTTAGATATTTTGTTGGACTTTTTTGAACTTGAACATTTTTCAGATTTTTACCGCCTTTTTAGAAGTAAAATTTTTTAGAAATAATGGTGATTTTTAGACATTTTGTCAGACAAACACAAATTTTTTGAAATTTGAATCCGAAAACAAAATAAGTAGGTAGGAAGGTTGATGTACTTACATAGAAATGATGTGTAAATAGGACAAAGAGCAAAGTATATCCTAAATTTTCAAATTATGTGGGTAGTATGAAAATAGGGGGAGGGGGATTTTTACAAATTGTGGGTCGAATTATATCGATATTGATCATATTCATTTCGCATTATTTGGAAGGAGGAGGGGATGCTGGTATGCTAGTAAAATGCTAGCATAATGCCAAATAAGTGAATTGTCGATGGGGAAGTTGGCAATTTTGAAAATTTTTGATCAAGAATACAACAGAATTTGAATTTTTCCCTTCAACTCGAAAAAATTCAAAATTTTTTGTATTTTTGAACAAAATTTTTGAAATAAATTCAATTTTTTGAGATAATATTCCAATTTATTATTAAAATTTTTCTGAATAATGTTTAGAATTTTGTTTCAAAATACTTCCAATCTGGACAATTCTTTAATAGAAATATTTTTAAAAATTTAATTAAAAATTATCAATATTCTTGCACTTTTATTTCACAATTTTTGAAATTTTGTTTTACAGAAATGTTGTTTTGAAAATTGTGTAATTTTGCTTCGAATAATTTGTAGAATTTCGACGCCTCGAAATTTCTAAAATTTGACCAAATATTTTTTTGAAATTTTGATTCAATAATTTTTACAAAATTTCGAGTGAAATACGAGGAACTTCTAATTTCAAAAAATACCTGGTTCCTAGAGGAAAATATCGTCCACGAAACCAAATTTCATTGATTTTTTTGATTTCTGAAGCAGCTCCTCAATTCCATAAAAGTTTGAAAATTTGGCAAAATTTTGTATAACCTCAATACAGTTCAAAAAGCACAAATCTTTCCACAAAAATGATCAGATAGATGAAAATTTCCACCGTATAAACTTTCATTTTACAATTTTCACAAAATTTGATTCAAAATCCTCTTCATAAAAATAAAGCAACATTTCTTCATCCATCATATCCATCTACAACTCACACCAAACAGCACAATCCTGAAAAACTCTTGAACTAAATTCTCTCTTTTATAAAATATTATCGGGTTTTTTTCCTCGCAATACAAACAAACCTAACGGTATGCTAATGAAAAATTACGTATCCGTCGTACAAACAATACCTTTGTAACGACGATCACCAGAATCAATAATTTAAATCGCAACATTAATCAAGATCGTCGTTATCGCGAATAAAGAGCAATGATTCTTTTTCCATCAATCTGTGTTCCAGCTGCAGCATAATTCTACACTTTCATTGATAGTGAAAGTTATTGTTGATCGTATTCTCATAATTTTGAAAAATAAAAATTAGCGGTGTGCAGCAGAATAATGCTTAGAACGAGTGAATTTTGTGCATATTAATTATTTTGCATAGTAATTTCCTTCTAACCACGAGAAAGTAATGAGAAGCGATTAAAAATAGTCTGTAATCAATGCATTTTTTTTCCTATGACTAGAAAAATCATACGTACGAGTATATTCAACGAGAATGAACTGTTTGAATGAACGTTTAGAGCTGTTTACGTCTATACAATTAATTTACGTAGATTACGATGGGTTAACGGGCAGTTAATATAGAGAATGGAACTCTTACAGTGCACAATTTGCGTAATACCAAGTTGAGCAGATATCTGCATATTTTTCACGCATGCATTCAAATTTACAATCACGATTTTACGAAAAATTGCATCGAATAGCTCTTATTACCATTATCAGTAAAACCACTCGAGATATTTTCCAACCTACGTAACTTCCCTTTCAAAATCTTTCCCTCAAATGGTCATGAAGACTAAAAAGAAATCTGTAATTATTTCAATGTCCTGCATGTTTTCAAACTTTCAGTACTCGTACAACCAAACAGTATATCAAACTGCCCTCGATTCATTTATGCATATTTCATGTCTCGAAAGGTTCATTATTGAAAGCGCGCCTCCTACACAAGTTTCCATAATTTAGAACACCGAGGGAAATTTTATACCTTTGCTTGTTAACATGGCGTTAAGATGATGAACTTGTAAATTTATACGTTCGTGTAAGTTCGTCTCTTTAAAAGAAATCTCATAACAAGTCGTTATACACCAACAACGTTGAAAATGAGAAACACGGTTTCGTTGCTAATTACATAAATTTTCATGAAATTTCAACTTCTCCAAATAAGTACGAGAACATGTAGGACGAATGGAAAATTACTTTTACATTTTACGACGATGTAGAATCGAAAAATATTTTATTCCAGTGCTATACGTACGTGGAAAAAAGGTACAGTTTCGGAAATTCGACGAATTATTCGTTATTCGAATCAGTACGTATTCTTTCATTCGTATTTCTCGTCAAATTTATAACGTGACGAGTGTTTTCATCATTTTGACCAAAGAAAAATCGAATCATACTTCCTTTTTTATCATAGAAAGTAGGTGGCTGTGATTTTATTCTAAAATGTTGTTTTTTGTCGGAATTGCCATTTCTTGTTTAAAATCGTCATCGATTTATCGTCAAAATTGTCATTTAAAAGTAATGATGGTCATTTCAGGCTTACTTTTGGTCAAAATCGTTATTTTTTGTAAAAAATACCAGTTTTGGTAAAAAACTATCATTTTTGGTTAAAATTCTCAGTTTTTAGTCAGAATTGTCACTTTTTTGTCAAATTCGTGATTTTTGGTTGAAATCATCATTTTTTATCCAACTTGTGAATATTTTAGTCAAAATTGTAATTTTAAAGTAAAAATCATCTAGTTGGTTATTTTGGACTTTTTTTTAAAATTTCACCAAGGAAAATATTATGGTGGCATAATCAAAATTCTTAATTTCAGGGTAAAGACTGATAATTTTACTCAAAACTGTCATTTTTGGTTAAAATTCTCAGTTTTTAGTCAGAATTGTCATTTTTTTGTCAAAATCATCATTTTTTGTCATTTTTTTATTTTCTTGTCCAAACTGTCATTTTTTGCCAAAATTGTAGGCTCCATGTCAAAATTGCATTTCTAGTTAGAAAATCATTTTTGGTCCAATTCTTCGTTTTTTATCAATTGTTTTTTTTTGTCCAAATTGAAAATTTTTGGTCCAAATCGTCATTTTTTGTAAAAATTCTCATTTTAAGGTAAAAGCTTTCATTTTCAGTCAAAATTGTCGTTTCAAGGTAAAAATTGTCATATTTGGTCAAACTTATCATTTTTGGTCAAAATCTTCATTTTTTTGTCAATATTGCCATTTTTTGGTCCAAACTGTCATTTTTTGTCAGAATTGTAATTTCTTGGGTCAAAAATTATCATTTCGAAGGATAAATTGTCAATTGTCATTTTGGTTAAAATCGTTGTTTTTGGTCAATTGACATTTTTTTGTCCAACTTGTGAATATTTTCGTCGAAATTGTTATTTCAAGGTAAAAATCATATTTTTGGTCATTATAGGCTTTGAAAATGTCAGCGTTACGGACATGCTAAAAACGTTACCCAAATTCCGTCAGGCTGACTTTTAGACATTTTGGACTTGGTAAAATTTTCAGATTTTTACTGACTTTTTGGACTTGGAAAATTTGAGAGATAATTCTGACTTTTAGACATTTCGTGGAATTTTTGTGAACTTGCTGACTTTTAGACATTTTGTCTGACTTTTTTCGACTTGGAAAATTTGTCAGATTTCCACTGATTTTTTGGACTTTGAAAATTTGAAAGATAATTCTGACTTTTAGACATTTTGTCAGTCAAATAATTCAGATTTCTTGAACTTTAAAAATTTTACAAATCATTATGACCATTTCGACAGATATAAAAATTTGAAGAAATGTTCAAATCAGAATATTTTGTCAGACAGCTTTTTATTTAACGTTGACTTTTAGACATTCTGTGGAATTACTTATAATTTGCTGACTTTTACACCTTTTGCCAGGTACTTCTAGACTTGAAAAAATTTTCAGGTTTTTACTGATTTTTTGGAATTGGAAAATTTAAAAGATAAGCTGACTTTTAGATATTTTGTTGAACAGATTTTTCAAACTGAAAAAATTTACAAATCAGGGTAACTTTACGACATTTTGTCTGGCTTTTTTAAACTTGGAAAATTTTCAAGAATTCAAATGAAATTTTGGACTTGGAAAATTTCAATTTTACCGACTTTGAAAATTTGAAGAAAAGTTCAAATCAGAATTTTAGTTAACGCTGACTTTTAGACATTTTGTCAGACTTTTTTGAATTTGGAAAATTTTTCAGATTTTTACTGACTTTTTGTACTTGGAATTGAACTTTGAAAATTTTTCGAAGAAATTCCATTACGAAATTTACTCACGTAAATCGTTACGCTGACTTTTAGACATTTTGTCAGACTTTTTTGAAATTTGAAAAATTTTCAGATTTTTATGGACTTTTTGGACTTGAAAATTTTCAGAGATAATGCTGAATTTTAGACATTTTGTTAGACCAATCATTTACATTTTTTGAATTGAGAAAATTCTAGAAATCAGGGTAACTTTTCGATATTTTGCCAGGCAGATTTCTTGGATTTGTAAAATTTCACTTTTGGACATTTTGTCAGAATTTAATCTCTTACGCTGACTTTTAGATATTTTGCCTGACTTTTTTGAACTTGGAAAATTTTTCAAAATTCAAATGACTCTTTGGACTTGTAAAATTTCGAGAAAATTTCAAATATCACAACTTTATGAACTTGGAACATTCAATGAACAAAAGCATATTCAATATTTTCTATTTTCATGAGTAGTAAGAAAATGGCGTTTTTTCCGTCAAAAAATCGTGATTTTGCTGATTTCCGATAAATTTGAAATACGCATAAAAATTTCAATTTTTTTCCAGTCTTGGATAAATATATGCAAATTTTAACATTGTCCCAAAAATTAGCTCACATTTGTACCATTTCAACTTGACCTTGCAATATCGAGCATCAATTTAGATTACTTGGATAAGCAGCCAGCTTCTAGATTAATTTATCATCACCACATAAATTATCCGTACTTTTTTCAGATAACTCGACCCGATGAAAAACGTGACTATTTGGTTTTAAACAATGAAGAACCCGGAGATCACCTCGGGCGAAAAAATCTCGAAGAACATATAAACGTAAAAAAAACCATCATCGTCTCATTCGAATAATTGATCCCATTTGAAAGAAAAAAAAAGAACAATACGTCAGTGTTCGAGATATTTAGAAACATAAAATATAGAGTCAAGTACGTTTAAAGTAACTCGAGGAAAAAAAATCACGTAAAAAGTTCATCAATGATATTTGCAACTGCAATAAGCACTTGTAACTTGTAAGTAATTAGAATTACAACTATTACGATAACGATTACTACTTAATCAAGTACGATTATTACACGAGGAAAAATCATTTAGGAATTTCAAACACATCTCGATACACTGCCTCGAAGAAAGTAATAAAATCCGCTGCGAGGAACACGTATACCCCCCTAATATGGTAAATCAGCACACCGGTATCATCTCGAAGGATAAGTAATATGTAAAATGCCATACCAACACATTTGTGACAATGTTACTAATTTGAACTTTACCCAGCGACGTAATAAATGACTACAACATGAATACGATTCAACGAGATACTGATGCATTAAACCATCACCAGGCCACTTATCAAAGCGATTCCTTGTAATGGGCTTTCATTAGGAAAAAAAAATGCGAGAGGTATTTCTATTATTATAATTTTTCATAAACAAATAAATATCGATTGTATGTAAACTTTTTCCTTATTTTTTACGGGATCATCGTGACGACAGAAAACTTTCCCTTTCGCAAATTGTAACATTAAGCGAGTTAATCGTCCTAGGGAGTAATGTCAATGGGTATTCGATGACTTTATTAACGAATTTTTAACCTCACTGCCTTGCAAAAAGAAAGTCATACTAACAAGCCTATAATAAAACAATGACGTGAGTAATGAAACCACAGTTGTTGTAACTTTACTCAATGACGTAGTAAATCGATTTTTCGACTTATCTTCGAACAGGTGGGCAAATGCGGAAAACAACCCACGCATTATTATCAGCTAGCTACAATTTCATATTCATAATCGATATCATAACTTGACAAAATTTCTCACTAGGTGCCATCTCGAACGATATTTTCAACGAGGAAATATTTAAATTGAGATAAGGACGATGTTTATTCAGAAAATTTTTCGTTGGAAATTCGCGCACGATTTTATCTTTAAATTTAAGCTCGAATCAAATGGAAATTACGTAGAAAATTAATTCGCTCGGCCTTTGTTGCAGAAAGTGTTTTTTAATCATTTGAATTTGTAATATGACGAATTTTCTTTTTCAAAAATTAAGGGAAATACGAGCTGGGTTTTGAATAAACTACTGAGTAATTTTCAATGAATCAGATTTTTAATCGAACTTGATTACTGAGGTGAATTTTCTATATTAATTAAAAAGGCACCTTGTATTTTCTTTTGAAGGGTTTCGTACGAACGAGTATTTTCATCTTCGATTATAAATTTTTAGAAGGATTCGAAGTTCAAGTTCTCGAAATAAAAATTGGCGAATCTTTGCTTTCAATTGCCCCTTTATTTTTTTATGCTTGATAGAGTCTGAAATTTTTAGTCAATTTTTTTAATGGTGGATGGAAATGCTTCGAAATTTTTTTTTACAATTTGAACATAAATTAGGTAGATAAAAATTATGTATTTTTTCAAAAAAAATTTCCTAATGAAATATTGAATTTTTTCTCTCTGCTTTCCAACTGCAGTGGTCGTATCAAATGGGGGGGGGGGGGGGGGGGCAAAACCCCCCCCCTAAAAATAAAAAAATTTTGTGGTTCATTTAAAAACCCCCCCCCCC
>FIZU01035512.1:0-18630 GCA_900064475.1 Pseudococcus longispinus
CACATAGGTTTCTGTAGGAGCGCTGATACTTGAACCCCGCTCGCGATCTGATTGGTTGAATTCTCAGTGACGTAACGAGTTGCATGTGAATGATATGTCACAAGTCAAAAAAATAACCAAAAAGGGGCCAATGAGCAGCGCTCCTACAGGGGACTATGTGAGTAACTATTTACAAAATTTTTTGGTAATCCCCTTTCCGCTGTGACCTGCAGATATCCATCTTGTAGTTCCAGTGTCTATAATTTTGGGGTATTTTTAGATTCGAAACCGGAACAGAAACCACGGTAAACGGTATCGGTGACTGAAAAGTAAAAGCTCGGAATCTGCGTAGTCCGCATCTATGCCTATGAGAGTCTATGGTAGTTGAGGTTGACCAATGACCACACCACAGTACCTAAAGGGTTTACATCATTACTCCGTACATGCTTACACGTCGAATCCCGTATCTCATCGTAATATGTGATGATAAATTGACGAATGATAATCTGAATTCTTATTAATATAATTGTAGAAATGTAGATGAATGGTCATTGTATGATGATCGAATGGTAGTGAGCTGTGACTGGTGATCTGAAATTTTATTTTGTAGTGATTTTGTTGTTTGATTTCAAATTACACTCATTTGGTGATCGCGATTCTCATAAATTCGTCGTAATCATGTCACGATTAATAATTCAATAATGGATCGTATTCGGCTCAGTTGATATCTAATAAGTACTGGAAGGACGTATCGAATCGGCACATTTAAAACAGTTGAGAAATCTTATCATCTCCGATGGTTGGTGAGTGATTTACGTATTATTTCCACCCTGGCAAATGAAATCTAGCCAGTGTACGGGCTGAAATAATCGAATAAATAATAAATAATTGTCCGGTCGAACTTGGGCGTTTAGTGTTACATTGTACAAAAAGTCGAAGAATGTTATTTTTTTCCAATTAGAACTGATGAAATCAACTCGCAAATTAATGCTCGACTGTTGAATTTTTAGTGGTTCAAAATACTTCATTCTACATACGTATACGAGTATCACTGGCTCATTATCGGATATTACGATGGTTTTACTGTAGGAATTGAGTGTATGCTCGGCGATTGAAGTGAAAATCAGATCGATCATGTCCTGTTTTCCTGGTTATGGAGTTTACGTCATTCAGGGCGAAATCTCCGCCCTTATGACATCGATGAAAAAAGTTCATTGGAACACTCGATCGTATCAGGTATGCCTTTGTGTTTTGAAAAAAAAAAAAATTGACGACGGCGAATCAACACGAAATTACCAATTGTAGGAAGATGAAAATAATCCGCTATTGAAGAATTTAGTTGAACTTAAAGTTACATTGAACCAAATCTCTGACTTGAGAGAGATCGAGTTGATGACCTTTTTACGTATGTATTTCTTTCGTAGCGCTTCTCGATACGTATTTTTTATTCTATCTCGACTTATCTAAGCGTATCTTTTGCATTAGGACCTTTTCTCGAAGTTATTCGTTCGAAAGAAACTTCGGTTCAAGTCACTGTTCTAGCTTTATCTTCTGTGAATAAATTCATTTCCTACGGATTGATAGGTCAGTATACGGGTTCCTTGTAACAGTAGGAAAACTTTAATGCGCGATTAAAAATGTAAATTATCGAGTACCGCCTCTTCATAGGTGGAGTTGCTGAAAAGTATTTATTACCCGTCATCAACAACGTAGCCGATGCAGTAGCCCACGCCAACTTCGTAATAACTGATCATTCTACCGATGTCGTAATTTTAATGAAAATCGTCGAGGTAATTGAAATATTTTCAGTTACTTCGATCGTCTACTGAGGAAGAAAAAAATCTTGAATAATGGAAATTTCTAGGTTCTCAGAACATTGGTATTATCACCGTTGGGTTGTCAGTTATCAGACGACAGTGTACGGGAAATAATGTTGAGCTGCTTTAAAATATGTTTTGAAACGAGATTATTTGGTACGTATCAAATAAAACTAAAAGTGACGCGTTTTGCTTAAGCGAATCCTCGCTTTATAATTTATAATTGAAAATTTTACGCCACTGTAATACATTTTGTAGAAGTGCTGAGACATAGCGCCGAACGTTGTCTTAAAGATATTGTTCAGTTTTTGTTCATTCGGCTTCCGCAATTCAGTCAATCGTCGACCGAAGCAAAAATTGGAAATTACAACGTAAATTCAATTTTCATTGCTACTTAAACCGCAATTGGAACTAGTCGAACTACATATATCTTGAATTTTGTGCGCAGAAAATGAAAATGCGTTCCAAATCTGTCGGTGGTATTCAAAAAAAGAAAACGAAACTCGAACGTGACTGTAAATCATCGAATTTGAAGCAGTATGTTAAAGACAATTCTAAAACTTGCGTGTCTGAAGGTAATATATTCGGAAACTTACTATACGAGTAGAAATTTTATATTCTTAATTATTAAAAAGTGACGTATTATTCAGAAGACAGGTATGTATCTAGTGCCGAAACATCGTACAATCAAACGGAGAACTGTTCGCCGGAAAATAGACCAGTTCAATTTACGGAAGACGAAGGTTCGTATTTAATCTAGTTATTTTTGATTTTTGCGAAAATCTCCGCATACTTACGTACCTAATCTATATTTTTTGTTGCAGAAAAAATAGTCGAATCTGTTTTCCCAGCAACGAGTCAAATTAGCGTTGAATCTGAATTTTGCGATACGGTCTTAGATTCGCACGATATAAACAAAATTCAAGTAATTATCTATATACGAGTAGAATGACACGATCGGTCGAGTACGTGCGAATTTTCATTATACCCAATAATTTTGTAGACCGAAGTAACGTTACCGGCGGAGAGTTCGTCTTTAGGTATCGAAAATAACGATCAAGCCTCCGAATTCGATTCTGTAGTAGCAAGTTCTGCAGGTTTGTGCGTGTAAAAAAATAGTTTTCTTCGGACGACGATTTCAACAAAATCAACAAAATTGTATTTACTTAGGAATCGACGTGGATTCGAAATTGCCACAAAATGTGGACGATGAAATAGAAACCGAAGATAATAGTACCCCGAATCATGTGGAATCTAGTCAAATACGATCGTCGAATAGAACCGAAGAAATGGGAGATAAACAGTATATAAATTCTCAAGGCGTCCGTTTCATGTCTGATGATCCTAATTTGGAAGGTATCGCGTAATTTTTTCCAAAATCGCTTTTTCTGGCCAAGTCCAACCAACTGACGAGGTTATTTATTTATAGATTGGCTCATAGCCGAACGTGTCCCATTACAGCCGCATAATATAATTTGCGTTCAGGATTTGCTGCGTTTTTTGGCATTAATTTGCGATCCTTACGAAAATCAGAATTCGGACGTCATGATACAGATTAGTTTATCGTTATTGACGGTGGCTCTGGAAGTGGGCGCTAGAAGTATACCGAAGCATCAATCATTGATGGTTATCGTCAAAGATACGCTGTGTAGAAATTTACTAGCGGTAAGTAATACGCCGCAGACGTAGTAGATTCCAAGTACGTAATTTAAATTTAAATTTAAATTTACATCGTAATCCTGTTCGTAGTTGTTGAATACTAAAAATATTCAAATTTTTACCGCCACCCTGCACGTGTCATTTTTATTATTCGAGTCGATGAGAGATCATCTGAAATTTCAAATGGAATATTTTCTAACTCGTCTAAGCGAGATAATTGCGACGGATAGCGCGAAAGCTACTTACGATAAAAAAGAATTAGCTCTAGGTAAGATATTAAAATCAAATCGATCGAGTACGCGACTCTGCATATTGAAAAACTTGTACGGGGGTGACGAGAATAAAATTAGATTCGTTTGCGTTTCGAACGACTTGAAAAATACGTAATTTGTTTTAGACGTTTTGGATTTTTTCAAGTTTTTCTAATACGCCGGGTCAAAATAGAAAATGAGAAAAACGACTAAACGAACGTTAATCGACGACGATTCCAGTTTTTATTCATCTTCTTCTCTTTTTTTCATTTTATTGCAGAATCTTTGGTGCAGTTGTGGAGAATATCAGGATTAGTTACCGAATTATTTTTAAATTACGATTGCGATTTATATTGCCCAAATTTATACGAAGAAATTACCAAGTTGTTATCGAAGGTTGGTACTCTCGTATTTTATTAACGTTTGACGAGTACATTTAGCGGTTGTCAAAAAGAGTAAAGCTGACTGAGGCTGTAGCATTGACCGAAATAATTACGTACGGTAATTCAGCGCGTGCGTTCGATCGTAGCTTTTTACAATTTTCCAACAACTTTCGTCTTATTCAAATCGAATATCGACTGTTCTTACTCTTTAATTGCGCGATCGTATTGAAATTTGGTACTCTTTGTTTCAGAATGTGTACCCTGTAGCGGGTATCTATAGCACTCACCTATTATCGTTGGACGCTCTCCTGACTATTGTCGAATCGATTGAAAAGCATTGTCATAGTCGTATCTCCAACGAAAAACTCGCCAGCGAACAAAATACGCCCGGTATAAATCACGCGTATTTTTTTTCCTAGGCCGTAGGAGAATTGTTGGCCGTATTTTCGTCTAACAATTTTTTCACGACCGATTCTTCCGTTAGCCCGAGACCGAGTTCGCTATTCTTTTGCAAAAATATCTCTCCGTCGTCGAAAGAATTATCTTAGGTTTTTTGTTTGCAGAAACCTTTGTCGAATCTAACGAAAAAGTGGAAACTAAATCGGAATGTGATAAAATGTCGTCGATCGTGTCGGAAGATAAACTGCCGTATAACGTGCCTAGTCACGAGGAATTGATGGCAATTAAACGAAAGAAGAAGTTACTTAGCACCGGAACGGAACATTTCAACTCGAATCCTAAAAAAGGCATACAGTACCTCCAAGAACAAGGATTACTGTCGACTCCTTTGGAAGCTTACGAAATTGCTAGTTTTCTAAGAGAGAATCCGCATTTAGATAAACAAAAAATTGGAGAATTCATAAGTCACCGATCTAATTTACAGATTTTGGAGTACTTCGTGAAGTAAATAATTTTTTAGTTTATCCGTCGACAAAAGCGAATACGAACGAATAAACGAGTAAAAAAAATGTACGGGGGAATTTTTTAGGTCATTCGATTTCACCGATATGAGAATAGACGAAGCGTTACGAGTTTATTTGGAAGCATTCAGATTACCTGGCGAATCGCCGTTGATTTCTTTGGTTATGCAGCATTTTTCCGACCACTGGAATGTAAGTAAAACGACGGTACTCGTACATTTATACGTTATCGAAAGAAGATGAAAAAGTGCCCGGTATGTACTCGTACGAGCGAGCGAATAAATACCTAATCGTACCTCTACGTGTTCTGCGCACAGAAATGCAATAACGATCCGTTTACGAAATCCGATTCGGCTTTTGTGCTTTCGTACGCCATCATAATGTTGAATACGGATCAACATAACGCGATTGTGCGACGTCAAAACCCTCCGATGACGGTAGATCAGTTCAAAAGGCAGCTGAAAGAAGTAGATGATTTCGATCAAGACATGCTCGACGAAATATACCAATCTATCAAGTAAGTCAACTTTGAACTGAAAATCTACCGCAAGTATCTGCGAATCGTATTAGTTAGAGTAAACGTATTCGTTGTAGAACGGAAGAAATTGTGATGCCTGCCGAACACGTGGGTCGTGTTCGTGAGAACTATTTGTGGAAAGTATTACTGAGGCGAGGAAGCGGTAAAGATGGTACTTACATCAGAGCTCGAGATGGCCTATACGATCATCAATTATTTTCATTGTGTTGGGGTCCGGTCGTTACCGCGTTAAGTTACGTGTTTGACAAAGCTACAGATTCTGCGGCGTATTACAAATCGGTTCAAGGCTTCAGGTACGCCCGTAGTCTAGGGTACGAATAATATTCCCCGTTTTTTCCCCTTTTTTTAAATATCGTCTATTTTTAGAAAATGCGCCACTATTTCAGCGCATTATGGTATGAGCAACGAATTCGACAATTTGACTCTGTCGTTGTGCAAGTTCACCTTGTTGTTGAATCCGGTGGAGGTAAAAATTTCTCGATGAAATTGTAAAACTTGCCGAGGGTATCGATATGATTTACGTAAATGGACTCGCGTTCGTTACAGAATCCCGAATCGTTCACCATCTCGTTTGGAATGAATTCGAAAGCTCGCCTAGCCGCCAGAACGGTATTCAGTTTGGTACATCGTCACGGCGACGTGCTCAGAGAAGGATGGAGTAATATTTTCGACTGCATTTTCCAGTTGTTTAGATGTCGTTTGTTGCCTAAATATCTGGTCGAGGTAAATTTTCCGGTATACTATACGGATATGTTACGCGTACGACGCTAATTTTTATACTCGGTCGTAGGCCGAAGACTTTTTGGAACTAAGCGGCAAAGTGTCTCTGGTACGAGAAGACGTGTCGAATCAGAAAACGGCGGAAACCGGCATACTAAGCTCTTTATATTCCATGATCACTTCGGCAACGGGTAAAAGAAACGAGTGTACGAATTTCACGCTGCTCCGCCGCGCCGATGAGAACAATAATTTTTTACATTTATATCGGCAGAATACTCTTCTCAAAGAACGGAAGAAGAACAAGAATGCGTCCAAGTTGCGAAAACCTGTATACTAGACTGTCACCTCGAAGGCCTTATCAGAGAATCGAAATTTCTACGCCTCGAGTCGCTGCACGAGTTGCTTAAAGCGTTGATTAAATCGTATTACAATTCCGAGGGCGGAATAGTAATCAATACGAAACAAGACGAGGACAAAGCTATATTCTTTTTGGAATTACTTCTAAAAGTGGTTATACATAACAAGGACCGAGTCAGTTCTTTGTGGCAAAACGTGTGCGATCACCTGTTTAAACTTTTAGTAGCGGCTGCGGCAGCCGAACATCAGTTTTTAATCGAACGCTGTGTCATCGGCTTGTTGAGACTGGCGATCAGATTGATGAGAAGAGAGGAGATAAGCTCTTCGGTAACTTTCGCTTTTCGCACTTGTGCCAAACGTTTAAAGATGATTCGTAGATTGTCGTATCAATTTATCGTTGTAGGTATTGCAATCGCTGCGAATGTTGTTGCTATTGAAATGGAGTACGATTTCGTCGGTAAGTCGGCAGATATCTTACGGACTGTACGAACTGTTGAAAACAGGCGCTGCGAATATCCACTCGGAAGCGGATTGGGCTGTTACTTTTACACTGCTGGAAGTAATAGGTGCCGGAGCACCTTTACCGAAATTGGCCGATGGTACGTTCACCAGTGGCGCTGCGTCAAGTGGTGAGAAATTTTTCAAATTGACCTATTTAGGCTGGAAGAATTTATATGTAGGTACCTTTTGTTTGATGTCCATCGGTCTGTAGATTTTTTTGACTGTACGAAGCGAGTTCTTCATTTTTTTCGGCTATTGTTGTCTCTTTTACATTTTTTTTATCAGTATGTATGTCCAATATACCTGAAAATCTACCATCTTTTTCGATTACGATTACGATTACGATTACGATCATTGTTCAATCATTTCTATCGTACTAAATACTTGTACTACTCTTACTACAGATGGCAAATCATCGGAGGATACAAATACCGAAGGCGCAGCCGAGGATAGCGGATTAGGAAACGATAAACAATACTTCTCCGGCTCCGATTCCAGTTTAAACCATATTACTTCGTCAAATGCGCCATCACCTTTGGAAAGTTACCTGTTCCTTGTAAGTGAACGAATTTTGTAGATGATCGATTTTACCCGTAGACGCTCTGCTCATTGTTTTGTGTGTGTGTGTGCTCTGTAGAATAGTAGCGACGATGGAAATGTAAAAAGATTTTATTCGTGCGGCGACCTATTACCTCACGATCCTTTCTCGTTGGTTAAATGTTGCGAAAGTTTGGCGTTTTTGGTGCGCGATGTCGCTCATATTACTCCGTTCAATTTCGAAAATTGCGTCCACTGCATTAGAACGTTTGTCGAAGCTACGCAATATTCAGGTTTGTATCGAATACGTATTTGCCGAATAACACCGCGTCACGTTGGCGTAGTTTTGAAGTGATTTATTGGCTGATTGGTCGCTATCCAGGTGAACGGCGACAAAGCAAAAGGAACAACGCTTCTGGCTCGAAATCGCGACTTCGTAGCAAACCAAATTCGTCTAAGAAAAAAGCTTCCAGTCTTAAAAGTACCAGTAATCCGTACGACGCCGACGAAAGTGATTCGGAAGAGTATCCCGATACTTATTATCAGGTACCTCTGCAGGTACGTACCGAAATACAATACGCGCAACGGTTTCGACTATCGCCTTGAAAGTACGATTTATTGAATCGCGTTTTGCAGTTGCTCGACTTGATGCATACCCTGCACACGAGAACGGCCCAAATACATCAGTGGTGGGCCGAAGAAAACGCTGAAACCGAAATCAGCTCGTTATGGCCACACGGATGGTGTCCGCTGCTACAAGGCATCGCTCGTCTATGTTGCGATCCGCGTAAATCGGTAGGCTCGAATTGAAAAAAACTAGAATTATTTGCGATACGACGTCGAAAAATGGTGGCGAGTATTTCTAGCCGTAATTTCTGTCGTAGGTCCGAACTAGCGCTATTACGTATCTGCAACGCGCCTTGCTTATGCACGATTTGCAAAAATTGTCCGCCGACGAATGGGAATCCTGTTTCAATAACGTGCTATTTCCATTGCTCGAAAAATTATCCGAGCCTATACCAGTCAAGGATCACGATGGAGTGGAAGAAACTCGTATGAGAGCGGCTACCTTGTTATCCAAGGTACCTCTACTTATTTAAAGTATATCGCGAAAGATTACATCGTTGATAACGAGATGATAAGGTTTTCGAGTAATTTTTCCGATCGCCTTGTACAGGTATTTTTACACCATTTATCGCCGTTACAATCGTTAAAGACGTTTACCAAATTGTGGTTGAAAATACTCGATTTTATGGACTGCTATATGAATATTGATAAAAATAGCGATTTATTGGTGAGTAAAAAAGCGCTCCAACAGTCAACGGCGAAGGCGTAGTCGTGTAACTGAAGATGAAAACAATATTCTTCTTCGGTTGTTATCGTTTTGTAGAATGAAGCGATTCAAGAAAGCGTGAAGAATATGATATTGGTCATGGAAAGTGCAAAATTATTTCACGATGACGAAGGCCAATCTTTGTTTTGGAAGTGTACTCGAGAGCGGGTGGACAAATTTTTACCCAATCTGAGAAATGAATTATTCCGTCATCATGCTACCGGTGAGTATGCCTACATACTCGTCCATACTTGGTGTAAAATTAAAGTCGCGCGTGTTGACCACTAACGCGATTATCGGTATATGTATTTTATTATTATCGCCAGAAACGCACGAGGCGGTGACCGAACAAATTCAACTTGCTCAAGTGCCTGGTTCGCCACAACAAATTGCTCCAAAATTCAAGTCTGTCAAAAATGATTGATTTTTTTCAAAAAAGAAACCAAGGTCGACCGAAACTTATAATTTTTTTTGTCCGTCTTTTTAGAGATTTTAAAACGTTTTCCTGCAACCCTGGTCAGAAAGATGACGCCGATGCAAAAAATATCGATGTTTCATTACTCAAACATTCCTTTCCCAATATTCCACATGTGAGTCAAGTGAGTAACCTTCGGACTGATGTCCTCTTCAAACGAATGTAACGCAAATTTATCTATTTTTAAACTTTATTCGTAAAAAAAAAAAAAAAAAAACGTAAATAAAAATCGTGAAAAATAGATAGGTAGGTAAGCGAAAGGAAATTAAGCTCGCCGGGGCTTGTTCCAGTTATGACGAAGGCGATTGATTTTTCCCATCTGAGACTTTTCAATTTAAAAATTGGGTTTTTAGTCGATGTTTACGAATTTGATTACTATACCAACGCGAACGTAATATGTATTTTTATCGGTGAGATGTACGCGGTAAACTCGTGAAAAATGTCGTCGTTTCTTACTTGCTTTAGCGGATAATACGCGATACGTTATCCCTTACCTTTCTACAATTGTTGGTTAGCCGCCAGCGCGCGTTGGAATTAGAAATGAATTAATTGGCTTTTAGTAGGAACGCTATTCTGTAGTACAAATACACGACCCGCCTATTACACTTGGAATAAGAATATCTTCGATAAGCGTTTGAAAATTAACGAGTTCTTTTCTGCTTTATAAAGCTAATTTCTTCGCCAATCGGATCGTCATCTTCCGTTTCGAAAGCCACCGAAAAAGACGATTACAAATCTGCGAACGTGTCACCGTACGAAAACTGCGAAAATTCACTCACGCAAATATCTTCGTTGGTGGCCTCAGCTCCGGAATTCCTCAGCACGTTACCGTCATTCCGGCCGCAGTCTCCGGTTCTACTCTCGGAACAGTGCGCCATGAATCGTTCTCACGCCAATTCGCCATCGCTCGAAGTGAAACCAGCCGCGCAACTTTTAGCGTTAATCGAATCGGCACCCGTGTCTTGTCCCAATGCGGTTCAAAGTGATTCGGCGTCGACGATTAGCTTGCCTAATTTTCCAGCTCAACTCGATGCGACAGCCAACTTTAACCGCGCCAATATTATGAAACGTTCTTCTTCGGTGTGCGACGCGATCGCCGTCGTGGATTGTCCGCCCTTGACGAATGAACCGGATGCCAACTCTTTCGACTCGCCGTCAGAAGCGTCTAACGCGAGCGCGATGGAAATAAGAGGTAATTCGCCCGCCGACGATATAATGTCATCTCCGTCGAAATCTCTTCCATTGTTTACCGGCTTTGCTCAGCTCGGTTCGGACTTGAATAGCGATCGCCAAGGGGATAACACTAAGCAATTTTTTTTTTGAAATAACCCGATCGCTATTCTATCGCGATTTTTCTATATCATCGGGGTTCGATAACGAACGCTATTTTTATGTTTTCTGAAACCAGATTACCGGCGCGTAACTTTTTAATTCAGTAGGTACCAATTCGAGTTCGTGTTACTGATGAGAGTTTTTATGCGATTTTGTTTACACTGTGTGTACCTTGTTTTTTCTTCTTTGATTTCATGTTTACGTTCGTTGAAAATATTATTTACATACGTATTTATTTATTTGAAAAAATGTCTCTTTTCATTTATGCGCGTACATCGTACAATTTACCGCACGTGCCTACGCCTACGCGTATTCCGTACGCCGACGTAGTAAGGTACACTACAGTACAGGCGACAGACGACAGAGGTATTATCAACCACCGTGGTCGTTGGTATTAAAGACGTAGGTATGACGTGTAGGTAATATTGCATAAATCCACGTCATACTTGTCATAATTATGGTAATACGATAAGTCGATAAGTATGAGTAGTGGCTTTGATAAAAACTCTCTGCCTAGTCTCGGTAGGTATCTTTATCGTAGGTAGGTGAAGACCAGTACAGCAGCTAGCATCTAGACAATCGCAGTCGGTCGACAACGAGTTTGTAGCGAAAAAATCTGTAAATTATAATATTCAAAGACAACTGGTAGGTAGGTAGGTAGGTAGGTAGGTAGGTAGGTACCCAAACCTAACTTACTCGCGCCATACTTTACAGCGCGCTAATCGGCCGAGCGACCGAATGTTTAAAAAAATGAGGTTGGACATTCGCCGAAGCTTATCGGGAAAACTTTACTCGTAAATTACAAGAGTTGTACGCTGGTAGATACCTACGACAAAAAGTACGTTGGTGATAACCAGCACTCCCGCAGCCAGTTCGATATTAGCATTCGGCGTATGTAGCCTGTAGGTAATAGTTGGAGCATGTGTACTCGTAGTTTTGTGTTGGTGGTAGTTTTAAGCGTAGTATGTTGGCAAATTCCAGCATCGTCGTCTTATAACATCTTGGGCGTATTTCCAGTTCGAGCATACAGCCATTTCACGGTACTAAATTCGATCGCCAAGGAACTGGCGAGTCGAGGACATAACGTAACCGTATACAGCAAATATGAAGAAACCTTCAAAAGCGATAACTACACCCACGTCGAACTTGTAGGCTGTTTCCCATTGAAAAATGATAATTTTAGGTATAACAGCATCGAATACGTATCGAGCTACAACAGCAATTTGGGATTTTTACTTCACATCCTGAGTTTTATTCCAACGTACGAAGAAATCAAAGACTGTAAACCGCTAATGGATCTTATCGAAAAGTCGGACCACACTTACGACCTTCTGCTGTTGGAAGCGTACAACGGCAATACCGACATTTACGCCGGATTATCGTTCAAGTTGAAAATACCCTACGTAAGCGTGGCCACCACCACGCTATACCCTTGGTTATCAGAAAGAATCGCTACCCCGGACAATCCCAGCTATATTCCCGTCACCTTTTCGGGATACACGTCGCGTATGAGTTTTTACGAACGAATTGTCAACACCGTGGTGTACATAACGTCCAAAATATTATACAATTTTAAATCTGTACGAGATTCGGATGCCATTGCTAGACAGCTATTCGGCCAAGATATGCCTAATTTGAAGAATATCTTGGAGAATTGCAGTCTTACATTTACCTATACTCATAACAGTATCAATCCTATTCGACCTCTTGTTCCAAATGTCGTTGAAATTGCCGGTGTCAATATTAAAGGAGTAAATCCTTTACCTGAGGTTTGTTCGTTTTTCTGCTTTCTTTCTTTCTTTCTTTCTTTCTTTCTTTCTTTCGCATCGATGTTGTTGACAGCTTTCGGTTATTATTTTCAGGATATCAAAACATTTATCGACGAGTCGGAACACGGTGTAGTCTACTTTTCAATGGGATCTTTTTTACATTCCAAAATGTTTCCTAAAGATAAATTGAATGCGCTTATAGCGGCTTTCGCAGAAATTCCTCAACGAGTTATTTGGAAATGGGAAAGCGATACCATCTCTGTTAAAACCGACAAGATTTATACCGCATCTTGGCTTCCTCAAAAAGATATTCTAGGTAATTTTTCGTTATTATACTTTTTCCCACCAACCTACCTAATTATGTCGGCAGCCTTTTAATCGAGTTCGTACAATTTCTGCACACCCTGCATGTTTTTTGAAAAATCATCGGTATAAGTACCTACTTATCTATTTAAAAAAAGTAAAAATTGTTATTTTTGAACATCCCGCGTGCAACTCGAGCTCCAGAGCAAGTTGCTGACCCCGGATTGCGGTAGATAGGTGGGTACATTTCGAGTTGAAATACCTACTCCCGTACGCAAACTTTTTATTCCTTAATCCTTATTCCTTAAATCAACTGCTTTATTTTAAACACGACGTCGAGTGTTTTTTCACCTCATTGTGTCGATTAAGAAATCGCGAATCCGCGTCTTCCTGTATGAGTGCGACTGACAAGTGACCTGTGACATTGAGTTTTCAATCCAAGATTTTCTTTTCATATCGATGATTTGCTCGTGTTTTTTTACAGCTCACCCGAACGTAAAGTTGTTCATGTCTCATGGAGGATTATTAGGTTTGAATGAAGCCATTTATGCCGGCGTACCTATTTTAGGAATACCTATTTTTGCCGATCAATTGAGTAACGTCAACCATTTGAAAAATCTCGGCGCTGCGGAAGTTCTCGACTACAATGAAATAACGGAAGAAAACGTATTGAAGAAAATTTACCAAATTTTAGATAACATAAGGTCAGATACCTAACGATAAAAATTCCTACGAATCGTGATTTTTGTATTCCTACATATACAGGGTGGTTCGCATAAGGCCTGGCCATATTATACGAGTATGCGCTTTGCCTTACCTGTAGGTACCTATCTGGTTGATTTCGAAAATAAAATACGCGTGTTATTTCTCGGTACAATACCCGTCTTTTTCCCCCTATTGCATTTTCAAATTCGAAACTTTGGTTTTTCAGCCCACCCCAATACACACATACTCGTACTTTTACATACAAGTAGGATTAGGTACCTATATGAAACTTGCCAATTTTTTTTTGTTTATTTACAAACTGCCGAAAAGCCTATTAGTAGGTCGCTGTAGAATTTTATTGTTTGTTTTTCCTCGGCCTTCGATATCTCGTATTGGTATTCACCATCTTGGAAGCAAGGACCACCCTGCACCCTGCAGACGTCGTAGGACCGTATGCCTGTGGCCTGTAGCCGGATGCAGAATGAAATTTTTTCAGGTACTTATAGTCCATTTTTTTTTTTTTGTATTTCAGTTACGAAGAAAATGCGAAATTATTATCTACCAGATACAAAGATAGACCGTTATCACCTCAAGATACGGTCGCCTATTGGACCGAATACATCATCAGGCACAATGGAGCGTATCATTTACGAACACCTGCGGCGCTAATGCCCTTATATCAGTACATATTGTTGGACGTAGTCGGCTTCGTTGCGGCCTCGTTTGCTATATTTTTCATCACAGTTTTTTATTCTTTCAAATTATGGTTCCTAATGATTCGCAAACTGTTCGTGAAGAGTTGGTTAAAACCAGCTGTAAAAGTAAAAGAAAATTGAATCTCAGATCATTTTGTCATTTTACTAAAAGGATGAACAAAAAACACAAATTAGGGGCTAAATGTAAGTAGGTACGTATTTAGATTACCTACCCGGTCAATGGGATGTTTTCGATAGTTGAGTGCGCTAGAAAGTGTCTCGGATATTACACGAGTGCTGACTTGCACTTGCTATTAGTCGAGTACCTACCTAATTATACGAGTACGTAGATACGTAGTACGTACATGCACCGCACTGCTGTACTTCATACCGTCTACAGTAGCTACCTACTTTAAATGTATTTTAATACTTATGTATGTTCTTACTTACGTTCCTATAGCTTTGCACATCGTAAACAATCAAATCCAATTAGATATTCCGATATTCGTTTTATAAATATGTATCTACCCGATGCCAACGTGTTTATACCTGTATCTATACCTATACCTGTTTTTTGTAATTTCGGTGAATTCTGTAGGTAGGAGTCCCTCTTGTCACGATTTCATTTCAAAGCATCGCATTAATGATTGCTTTCGAAAAGAACCAAAGAGTAGGTACTTACCATTTACTACCTGGTACCTACCTACCTACCTACCTACTACCTATAATAATTGTAAGGGTCTTATTCTGGATATCATCATTCTCGTAATACACAATTACTCGTAATAATTTAAATCGCCTCCCCCCCCCCCCCCTCCAAATTTAAATCCCCCCCCCCCCCCCCCTTTGGATACCATACCTCGTACGATATCTAATTCAGTTTTCGCCTCGGTACCTATATTATGTACCTTAAGTACCTACTTACTGCGTACTTACCTACCTATGATGTGTTCAGTGGGTATGTACCTACCTATATAAGCCCAAGTACATATATCTGGATACCTACTTTTACAAAATATGGCGAATAAAAATTATATAGGTAGTTATTAACTGGAATCGTATACCTATAAGTAAACTGATGCGAGCGGATAAACAGAAAAATATGCGAAACAAAATTAAATAGGTATAGGTATATGATGCTGATACATTTGCATGCCTAACGTGATGGGTGATGGTAATATAATAGTAATATATGCGTGTCTATACCTACGTAGGTAGGTACTAAACTGTACTTAACTATCAATCAACGTCAAAAAATATCAAGGTATTATAATTATCAAAAATTGTTGCATTTATTTACCTAATGAAACAAAGATGACGATATTAAGTCATTCATATTCAAATATTCCGTCGAAAAAATAATTTAAAGCAAACGAGGAATGAAAAGGAGAATATAAGTAATAATTTCACTTGTATCTGTAATCTGTACGAGTGTTTGAAGAAGGCCGCAATCAAGTCCACCAAGTACCTATACGTAGGTATATACGCATGTAGGTATAGGTACAGTACCTATACTATACGCATTCGCATCGATCCCTTTTAGGCATACCTACGTCGTTTTTACAAAATAATATGGTTCGCAAACGCCGCCTATACAAGTTGTTTGCTAGTTTCGCAGCGTGGTTCGATTTTTTTGAAAGTTTTTCGTTCGCCGAGATAAAATAATGGAGAATTTGGCTTCTAAATTATTCAAAAAAAGCGACAAAGAGAATAAAGGATTTATAGTTAAACGGGATATGCAAGTATGAATTTTTTTCCTACTTAGGCAATATGCATACCTACTAATACTTACGTACTTATTTCATATTTTATAAGAACGAAGTATTTTCTTAGATACATATCTAATCATTTGGCGACAACTACCTACAAAGCGTGGGTAGTTACGAATACAAAAACACGATTTACATACCAATAGGTATCTATCGATAATTTACCAGTTACCTGAATTCGAAGTGAAATAGAGAGATTTAGTTATTTTCGAAATTTTCATAATCCACCCCCTCCCCTCCCCCTTCGGCCAATAAAAACGACGTTAAAATTGAATTTTGAATTCGCATCTGCCTAGGCACATTATACCTAATACTCATCCATAAAGTGAATTTTCAAAACGTTTTAAGTAAGCATTCAGTAGGTACTAGGTACCTAGTAGCGATCACTTGCATCGTGAAAAATATTCAATTATCTTCAAAATCGTCGATGCGCCGATCGTGTATCAACTTTATCAATCAAATTTCAACTTTCAATTAAATTTTACGATCATATTTAAAGCGATTAGGGATTCATTAACCAATAGCCAACAATAGCGTAATCGCGTAATAGCGTAACTACCTACGGCTACTTGTATGCAAATTAATTCACTAGCCATTTTGAAAAAATTCATTTCTTGCGACGAATATATGCCATATCTTTGGTATCCATGCACCTACCTACTTACCTACCTTTCTTCCGTAACAGGTAGGTATATGTAGAGACAATAAGTTATCAAAGTAAGCGGGTATCTACCTACCTATCTACCAAAATCAGAAAATCGGGTAGGTCTAGGTATACCATTCAAGTTGAATGCCAAGTTTAATTGTTTTAGAAAACGTACTTACGTATTTATGTATTAAAACAGTTGTGTATATAACAGCTGGGTTAGTGAAAAAGGTGCAAAACAACGCGCGCGTTCAGGTACTAGAGAATTTATTTTTAATCGAGGCAAAAATTTTACCGTCGCGTCGTCTACCAGCAGGAAAACCAAAAATTTACCATGTTGTCTGACGTTACGTATCTATACGGCTATCTTGCAGAGAATGAAAGATGAAATAATGCTGCCACCAGAACAATTGGAAATCGTCTTCGATACGTTGGATAAGCAGAAGAACGGATATTTGACCCTGGACCAATTTTTGACTGGATTCAGTAATATCGAACGAATAGCTTTATTTTCAGTCATCGCGTCGTGTTAAGACGCTACGAAGAAATTCCTAACAGACTAATAAGAAATTTGCGTTTTTAAGGAGAATATTCCCTCATTTCGTCAACGGACGACGATAACGCTGCTCGTCAATTTATAGAAGAAATCGAAATAAAAAATGATTTTAATGACGAACTTATCAACACTTTGAATCTCATCAAAGAAACTAATGTTTTGAAAACGTAAGAAACTTCTAAGTAGGTATAGTACCTACCTAACTAATTTTGATTACCTGTCTAGCTGTATTGCTTATCCGAGAGTAGAAGACATAAGTAGGTACCTGGATATAAAAAATATTAAATAAGTAGGTAAGTCGGCACGCCTCAATTTTCTTTTTTGAATCATTGACATTTTTTCATACAGGAGCGTGAATGAGTTGGAATACATAACTGAGCGAGTAAAAGATGGCACAGCTTGTGATTTTTCACTCTGGGAAAGTTTTTTGAGAGATTTGAATCACGATTTGCAAACCTATAAAAACACTAATCATAAATTGGAACAATTTATTAGACAAAAAGATTCGCAGCATCAATCATACGTAGGTTTGAATAAAGAACAGCGTTGCACCTATTTTTTACCCGCCTGTTCATTAAAATTTGTAATTTTCGTTTTCAAGACCAATAGGTATACCTCTTATTTATTTCACGCAGGTAAAAAAGATTTTCGAGGAAATCGAATCGCAAATGAAAGAAGAAAAGAAAAAAAAAGAATGTCAGGAACAGGTATACTAGCATCGAGGCCTACCTTTAATATATACTTATCTGCTTATATGTAGGTAGGTACCTATATTAACCTATTCACGCACCTCGCCGAGCGCTTATAATACTCGTAATTGTACTTGTACGGTACCGCGTGGAATTTTGTAAATAATTATAGGCATCGATTAATTAAATACGATACTACCTATTGATATGTGTTGACTGATAACTTCTCAGACTGGATCGACGAATAAATCAATATTTGGGCAGATACCTATTTGAAAACATCGAACTTTATAATCTAATACATTTCCTAAAAATTCAGATGCAAAAACGATTCAAAGACAAAATAAAACAACTTCGAGCTGAACTGTCAACAAAAGACGAATTCCTTCAACAGCTCAGTTATGAATGCAAAGAATTGAAACAACAAATGGGCAAGATAAAGAAAAAAGAAGAAGAAACCTCCGTTTTAAATAACGAATTATTTAATCAACAGGTATGTTATTTTAGTGTCCTGTAAAATACAATTTTTTTACTACCTACGTTCCTTAAATGAAGTGCGAGTTGCAACTCAAGTTTTGGTTTTTAGGGCTTCAAAAAATTGTAGTTGAGCTTTGCTTTTTTAATTTACAAAATTATTTATTTTGACATGGATATGTCTAATGGCTGGGGTCAATCCTAAAAAAGTGTCCATTTTTT
>FIZU01035516.1:0-11362 GCA_900064475.1 Pseudococcus longispinus
AATTAGAACTGTTTACAAGTCATTTAAGCACTCGCTTTTTTCGTTTTTTTTTTTTAATCAACACTGTTGAAAAATTGAAAAATAAGTGATTTTACTGATCTTTTTGGTCTTTTTGAGAAGAAAATATTGAAAATATCGGAAATATGTGCTAAAAATCAGAAAATAGAGAAAATATGTTCTAAAATGGGTAAATATGCGCTTAAAATGACCAAAATATGCTAAAATATGCCTTTTCAGCTAGAAATATGCAAAATATGCTCTAACAAATATAGCTCATTTTACTCGGGAAGATCTGAAACGTAAAAGTAACTTGAATATACCACTTTTCAATCAATACAGAAAAATATGCATTTTCATACATATCCGAGGCCTGATTATGACACATGGAAATAAATTACCTCGAAAACTGAACAAATTTTATCGTCGTCATTTTTTGTTCAACGTCAAAATTGAAGACTTTACGTAATGTACAAATTGAAAAAAATTGTAAAAATTCTAAATATTGGAAGTTTACTTATTCGAGTGCAATCCAACTCCTTCGATTTTGATGTCAGCCGAAGAGTTATCATAACAAAGTTTTTCCAGTTTTCAAATGAATTTTTTTTTTTTGAAATTAGGAAAAAAATTCATTGAAGGGAACTTTTCCAATTTTCGAAATACTCGCAATAAAAGTAATTTTTTTCATGATTGAAAATATTTTTTTCAATTTTTTCGAAATGGAGTTTGCCCCTTCGACTTCAAAGATAGGCACCAATCTCATCTATGATTTTTCCAAGGGATACTCGCTTATATCAGAATCTCGGTGATCCACATTCGATTACCATTCACCCTTCAACAATTTTTAGCCAATTTATTCGCATTTACCTGGAATAGAATCGTCATTAATTGGAATGGCAATATTGGAAGATGATACGTTGGTTTGATTAGAATGATTGTTACTAGTGGTACCTTCGGCGTACGGTTTTAGCCTTTGGATTAAATGCGGTTTAGGTCCAGAGACTCGCAAATTTCGTTTTTTCAGTTCTGCTTTCAAGTCACTAACTGTATTTAAAAAAATAAAAAATATTTCCATTAGAAATTAATTCTACAGATCGTTAAGTATATAAAAATATAGGTAAGAAGTTTCAAAATAACTGCGAAATTCACATAGGTATCGATTCATGTCATCTGATAATACTCCAACGAGAGCGAAAAAAGTTAAGCGCTTCGTTAATGTTCTATCATTAACAAAAGGAAGTCATGAAATTGGTTTCCCGTTTATTTTTATTTTATTTTTTTGCCATTACGTCAATAATCGATCATCAATTAAGCGCTCGCTGAACTATCGTCACTCCCAAAAACCCATCACAATAGATATCTGCGTTCTTTGATGTGGTTTTCTTTTTTCAAACGCATATTTATTTACCGCATTGCGGAACTATGTCACCCAGTTTCCAAAAGTCGGCGATTACAAAGAGAACAAAGAAGAGGTAGAGGCATACCAGATTAATAATTGACTTTTTAAATGACCTCAAGTACGATGGAATTGGAAAATTGTCAATTAATATTAGTAGGCTGGTTGGTCGCATAATTTCATGTGTGTAGGAAAAGAAACTATGTATGAGGGTCAAAGAGTAAATTCATCTAAATTAATTTTTATATCAGGAAAAAATATCTGTAATACAGATAGTTTTGAATTAGAAAATATTGATGGGAGCTAAGTTTTTTTGTAATTTCGTCGAAATAGCAGTTCAAGAATAATAACAATATTCCAAAATGTGGGAATTTTTACAAATTTATCAATCAACTCTTGGATTTTTTGCAGTTTTACTTTTCAAAGAATGACAATTTTGGATAATTTTAATAATTTCATCATTCTTGCACTAAATAATTTTTTCCAAGTTGATAATTTGCAATATTTTTCATCGTCTGAGCCTCAAATTGATCGAATTTTTTTTTCAAATCGACGATTTCTCTCTGTTTTGAATTCATTTAAATTTTTTCCTTCCATTTTCTCTTTAAAAGAAATGTTTCAAGTTGAAAAATTGAAATTTTTTGAAGATTAATGCAATAAAACACTCTTATTTTAAAAAGAAATTTAATTTAAGGTTTTTTGGAGTTTAAACTCGTTCAACTTTTGACACCCCACCCCTTCAAAAACAAATTTGGTATGAATATTTCATTTCTATCGACATCAAATTTTTTTGAATTTGAACAAATTTTGTACCTTTGAGCGTCTATCCAAAAATTCCACGATTTTTACTGGATTTCAAAATTTTCAAACCAACACATTTTGTGAAAATTATTCAAAAATCATAATTGTCAAATTTTGCAATTTTTAAAGAATATTCTAACATGCGTAGTGTTTCAAATCAAATATTTATCAAACCACGTTAATTTTAAAATTGGAAAAAAAAATTGTTTGAAAAGATTCTCACAAAATTTTGATGGGTTTTATCACTTTTACAAGTTTCGGTAAACGAAAAAACTGGAATGAGAATGGTCAAATATTACTTCGAAAATGAAAAATTGATAAATTTTTTACCTATTTCATGCAGTTCAAACATGTTGAATTTCCGTACATTAAAAATAAAAAAATAGTTTTATTCGCGGATAGCGATCAAAATATTTCAAATTATCATCTCGAAAAATTATAGAGTAATTTTGAAATAATACAAAAATAATGATTTCGTAAACAGTAGGTACCCAAAACTACAAAAAATCCAAGATTCGATTATTATTTTTGTAAAATTTTCCATGACTAGTTTCAAATAATAGATAACAATATTCTGAAACGTGGTGATTTTTGCAAATTTCATTGATTCAAAATTTTCTCGAATAATTTTGAATATTTTGAAAAACTTTCATTTTCTGTCAACTATCAGAATATCATTATTTTTGGGATAATTTTCCAAGTTGATAACACAATCCTGCATTTTCTAACTTTAAAAATGTTGTATTAATTTTGATAACTGTTTTTAAACTAAAATTTAGCAATGACTTCAAAAATGAAGTTTTTTTTTTCATTACATCGGGTTTCTTCACAAAATGATTTTGATTAAATTTTGCTCTTTTTTCATCATTTTGAACTCAAAAAATTGATTTTTCGGGCGAATTAAAAGGTCTTACGAAAAAAATGAATGGAAACAAAATTGTAGAGTATAAAACTTTCTTCCCCTATAGTGAGCGATTAGTTTTTTTTTACCAAGGAACGTTCGATTTCTAGATACATATCTACGATGAAAAATCAAAATATAATTTTTCAACTTTCGGTAAAATATTTTGGAAACTAAGCTCCCCAAGAAAAAACTAATCGTCCAGTGGAGAAAGGAAATTTTGTACTCTACAATTTTATTTCAATTCATTCTTTTCGTAGGACCCTTAGTTCACCCAAAAAACGATTTTTTGAGTTCAAAATAATGAAAAATATGCAAATTTTCTCAAAAAAATTAATTCTGTGAAGATGTAATTAAATTTTTTCATATTTTTTATCGTCATCAGCGCAAAAAATACTATTAAAATCATCTATTATTTTTCCAACAACATTTTTTGAGATTTTAATCATTTTTTGACCAAATCTGTTTTTTTTTCAAATTGAGAACTTTTTTTTCGTTTTGAACTCATTCAATTTTTATTGCCCTCTCTCTAGAACTCAATTTCTGGAAAATTTCCAAATATACTCTCAAGTACATTCGAATTTACACAAAAGTAGAAAAATTACGATCAGATGGAGTGAGGCGTGAAGGACATTTCAACCTTACCCATGTGAAATCACATCAAGAAGTACATAGGTAATTATCGAATCTTCATTCGAGTCAATACCTTTCATATCTTCCAAATTTCTCAACGGTTTCGCCACCACATTCGCATTGCACGAAGGCATCGGTGGTGGTGGTGGCGGAGGTAACGGGGGCGGAGGAGGTGGGGTAGGAGGAGGAGGTGATGTCGACTGATCCATCATTTGTTGAGATAGTAACGAAGGCGAAGGCGACGACAGTGATATGACCGAAGGTGAAGATGGATTTTGATCTGCTGATTTTTGCTGCTGCGAAACTAGCATTTGCGAATGCTGCAACAAAATCAATCGAGATGTTATAAATAAGTATTACTAGAATGATTTTCAATAGAGGAGGCTTTAGAGACATGGAAAAATTATATTTGACGTACCTTTTGTTGCCACTCCAACTGTAACTGCAGTATGACTTGTTGTTGCCTTAGTAATATATCATACGAAGTTTCCGAATTCGCGTTCGTATTCGAATTAGAAGATAAATTTGAACTATTGCTGTTTTTCTGAGCACTCGGAGGTCCCTGCGAAATAAGCAAAATTATCAAAATCTTGCACGAAAAAGGAGGGATGATCTCAATCTTGAACTCGCGTACCTTATACTCGTGAAATTTAATAGTCCTAGTTTTCTGCTGCTGCGCCTTAGACTTTGATTTCTTTCTATTTTTATCTTTGCCGGGCGCCGGCTGCTGTTGATGGACCGGCAACGCTGGCCTGGAAGTGGTAGTGAAGGCTGGAGAGGAACATGCGAACGTGGCACCATTACCACACGATACCGAGGACGGCGATGCTATCGAGCTCAAAGGAGACAAACTAGAAGTAGAGGAACCTAAAGATAATGGACTCGGAGCCGTCGTCAATATGCTCGCGTTCGGTGCGACCACCACGGTAACGATTCCGGCCTGAGCAGCCGCTGTCTCTAGCATATCCGATCCGGTATGCCGGAATAATTCGGTACCACCGTCTGTCACCATGGCATGGATCGAGTGGCCAGAAGGCGGTGACATGTCTCCATTGAATGCCGAATTGGAGTCGCGAGGCGATTGAGCATCGGAGCTTTGGGAATCGTCATCGATAATCATGTAATGATCGGGATGCTCCGGTTTGGTTTTTTGCCCTTCGCTGGTCGCTTTGAACTCGATGTGACCCTCTGTGAACATCATTTGTACGGATTAGTAAACACGGAACGCGCGACCGACCCCATTAATTTCAAGACACGGGCGAAAAGTGGAAAAAAAATCGTAAAATTAGCTGCCAAATTTTACATGCTGCCGCAAAACGACATCTAAAATTAAGATGAATGGATGATCCCCGTCGTCGGTCGTTATTACCATAGGTAAGACGAGGAGAAAAAAGTGTTCGCTTTCTTTTTTAAATACGCGATAAAAGCAATAAAACCGTATGAAATTTGGACCGTCGTAAAACCGACAACGAGCAGCGCCGTACGACGACCAAGACGGCGGCTGAGCGCCGAAAACATTACGATGAATTTCATAAAGTGCAAATGTTGCATAAAAAATTACCCAAATTAAAAAAAATATTTTTCCTAGATATCCCCAGCTACCGTTTATAATTAACGGCTAATGAATACCCGTCGTTGCATACAGGGAGTCCAAGTTTAGCTTGGCGCTTGGCAAGAAGATAGGTGAAGAAAAATCGTATTGATGTATGCTGAATACTTATGTGTGTTGCATATTTCCAAATTCGAACGCACAAGAAAACAATTGCTTACAAAAATTGACCAAAATTTTGTTTTCAAATATTATTTTTACATTTTTTTTCAATCTAAAAAATATTCCAGAAAAAAAATTGACCCCCCAATTGAAAAAATGTTAGATAATTTTGACAGCGAAAAACTAAAACTTACATCGAAGGCTCACAAATTTTTAAATGACGAAAAAATAACTGGACAAATTGCTCATTCAAATTTTCTAATTTAACCACCATTAACAGGAAATTGATCTTGACACAATTTTAACCCCACCGGATGATAAATAGGAAGGGAAAGTGGTGGGAGAGGTGAATATGAGAAATTTCCAATTCAATATGATTTTTCTGATATAAAAATATAATTTTATTCAATTTTTCGCACTCAAAAATGTAAAATATCTCAGATCTTCAAAAAGAAGAATCGTTTTCAAAAAGTTGAAAACTTTCGTTTCTCAAATGACTTTTTGTAGGTACTTGGGAAAAATTTCAGATATTCTGAATTTTAGGACTTGAAATTTCAAAGATACTCTTACGACAATCTCTGACATTTTCTGAGTTCAAAAAGTCAGAGCCTTTGAACTTTTTGAATTTCAAAAATTTTCGAGTAGAAAAAATTCGAATTTTTGAATTTTTTTTCATGGACAAAAATTCATTTTTTCATTTTTTCCCAAGATCAAAAAATCAATTGTCTTCAATTTTTTTTCAAGCTTAAAAATTGATTTGGGCAACGCAAATTCTCGTGACGGATTTTCGTGAACCACAAATTTTTAGGATGAACCCCAACCATAAGGCATAACCAGGAATTTTGTCAATTATTTGTTCATTCTCGCGTCACGTTTTTTTCAACTTTTTAATATTTTGTGAGACTTTTGAACTTTTGAAAAATTATACATTTTCTCATCCAAATGACTTTTTGGACATGCGAATTTTCAAAAATTCTCTTATTTCAAAAAATTTCAACAATTTATTGGAAGTTTACTGAGACAACTTGAAACTTCTTTATTTCTCATTTGAAAATGAGTTGAAATCTGTCACGTTTATTTATCGACAAGTGGGCTACAATCTACATTTGAGTGATCAAGATGAAAATTTTGAAAAATTGTGAACCTTCAACGATTTTTCAATTAATCTTTTTTAGGTGAGTTTGAGCCAAATTTAAGTCTCCTAATTTCATATTTATGAAACCCTGAAATTTTTTCGAACCCAATTTTGGTCAAGAGGATTTATACCGAGGGACTGGGAGGAGGGAGGTCATCATGAGAAATTTTAAAATTTCAATGATTTTTCGATTATTGCTTCTTTTTTTTTTACTTTTTGAGGGAAGTCTGAGTCTTATTGAAACCTTCTTACTTTTAATCTAAGAACATTAAAACTGTTTAATGCTCATTTATTGTCAGAGAAAATTACATTTAGAAGATCAGATTAGAAAATTTTCAACGATTTTCTGTATCCTTGGCGTCATGCACTTCTTGTAGTTGACATGAACGACGAAATATGTAGGTACTTAATACCCCATAAAAATGAGGAGGATACTGAAAGGGAGGGAATGAATCATAACTCTTTAAACCTAGCAATGCTAAGAATTTTATAAATTCGTGAGAAGGTGAGAATTTAAAAATAAAAAAATTTTCAACACGGTTCGGGGTCCCAGAAATTGTTGGTAAGTGAAAGGGCTTCATGCCGAACAGTTTTTTAAGTGAGGGATTTTTTAAATAGAAATTGGAGGTTTTCTATTTATTTCAGTATTTCGAGATATTTATGATTTTCCAAGAATTTCGAATTACAGTTTGAGATATTTTTAATATTTCATGTTTTTTGGATATTTCTGATTTTCTAGAAATTTTTGTTTTCCCAATTACTCAATAAAATCCTGAAATTTTGACAATCAACGTTCTCAAAGTATTTTTAAATTCACTTTGACGCGTGAAAAATTGAAATTTTCAAAATTTATATGGCCTGTTCAGATTTTAAGAAAGGTACCAGCTGTAAGCTTTATAGTTGCCTTTAAATTAGGTATCTCAAATTCAAGGGCTCCTTCAACGTTCAAGGTTAGACCTTTAAGTTACAACCTTTTTTCCTCGTTTTGACCAGATTATGGTAAAATGCATACTCGAAATTGATTATTATCAATTTTTGAAATCATTATGCTTTGGAATTTTGAAATAGGCAATATATCCAGGGTGTCGTCTGGATTTTTTTGGAAATCTATGATTTTCCGTCGCTTTTTTCGTGACCACATTTACATTTCGAATGTTTTTCATTCGAGAAAATTTTTGTGACTTTACAAAAAAAAAATCAAATTATTTAGTCTGAATTTTTCTCAACAAAATGTCAAAAATCGGTGACTTTTCTATGACTTTCATGACCCCTTTGGAAATTTATGATTTTTCCACGACTTACATGATCCAGTAGACTTCCTGATATGCATATGAACTTTTCCATTTATCTTTACTAAGTCAACTCAAATCTATATATTTGTACTTTGATCAAATTACGAGTAAGTAAGTATCAAAATCGATTTACGAGTATTTTTTCATCATCGATTTTTGAAATTTCAAAGTAAATAGACAAAATATCCACACAATTTCATTAATTAACCTTCGTTAACCCGCCAACTCAATCCCAGTCTTCGGACACCCTGTATGTACACGAGAAAATAAACTCAAAAAAAAAGACAAGAAGAAAAAAACACATCATTAAAACCCATATTACCCAATCTGGATACCGAAACATCCCAATTTTATAACCATTTCCACGTAAGTATTTCTGCTAGCTCTTTTATTATCTGGAAAACATGTACGGTCCATTTAAAACCTCGCTCTCATAACATGGCACCTTTTCTATCTACACCCCAGATGCACCTCGCCTACCATTTATTATCTCCTGTCACATCCAAATCGCTAATTTTTTTTCTAAATTATCCTCGGACACGACGTTAATGAAAACGACACCGCGTAATGAAAATTTTTCCTATGAAATTCGCGTTCGTCGTCGTTTCCGATTATCATTAAAACTCGACGTGAAAGCTTTCAAAAATGATAACTCGGGTATAAAAAATGATTCGAATAAATCCGCGTATACGAGTAAACCCCCTCAGTCATATATTTGCGTAAGTACCTTTGACTGCTCTTTCGATGGGCTCTTCGGTGTGTAATATATTTTTCTTGATGAGCTCCAACGGACCCGGCCGATGAGATAGTTGATCGTTCAAAGAATCCACCAGTCGACATTTTTTCAACATTCTTTGTCGTTCTGCCAACGACGGATCAACGTGCCCTACATCCGCTGAAAATAAAACACGAAATAAATTGAATAACGCGTGTCAAAACGAATAATAATTAAGAAATTTTACAATCTAACACATTATTAAAATGAACAACGCTCTGCTGAAGGAGTCTGGGGAAAGGGGGGGAGCTGACGAAAATGCGACACACGCAGAAAAAAAGCACGTTGCGTAATCGCAACACGTGGGTTATTCGCCCATATATAAAAAAAAACATGTTTTGTTCCAGATTTTTCCGTTAAACTGTTTCTACTCTTTGGATTCTCTTTACTCTTTTATTATATTATTTTTTTTCATCGTCGTCAGCCTCACTCCTCTTCTGTTTTACTCGCCGTTGCGTCTCGAATTAAAAAAAAAGTAATGTTAACTGACTAAATTACGCCAATAAACTCTCTCCCACGTTTAAAATGTCGTTTTTCTTCAAACCAAATCACCGAAAACCTATTAAAACGATTAATAAAAAATTTCACATAGGGGACGAAAGAGGAAGCTAACGAGGACGTACCGTACGTTCGCGCATATAGGCTTTAATTATTAAACCCATTTAGAAGCTAAGTACAAGTCTATAGTCGACGATGTGTGGAGAGGAGAGTGCAGTACATACATCTAACACGGTACACGTACCTTCTAAAATGTGCTGTCTGACGAGTTCTTGCCGATCAGGTCGTTGTTGGATTTTCGCCTTCAATAAATCGCCCATTTTCGCTCGTTCCAGCTTCTGTCGTTGTTCGTGTATCGTAGGTGAGGTTTTTAATTCTGTCAAATGATTAAAAAAATAATCGAATAAATAAAAACACAGGAATAACGATGATTAAAAAAATATACACGTAAAATGAATCAACTCGATGATGCGATCGTCGATAGATAGCGAGTGGGACTTTTTATTCCTCTCCGTGTAATCAAATTAGCACAGGAATGATAATGAATAGTAAAAATTCACTTATCGTTTTGAAATTTTTATCATCGAATGTAATTTTAAACGTACGAGTAATAACAATTTTTTCCAAAAATATGCAGACGAATAAAAAAATTGATAACATCGAAAAGGATGTGGGATTTCTAAAAAAAAAAGTGTGAAGTATTAAATCTGAGATTTCGAATTACTATCCAGCAATTATTTAGCAATTGATGAAGTTTTCAAATTAAAATCACGATTTATTTCAAAATGGATGAGAACTGAGTTCATTGAGATATCGAAATGATCACCTTTTGAGGTTCTTATGAATTATTTTTCAATAAAAATCAGTACTTTTTGAAAAATATTTTTGCATGTAAAAATTCTAGGTAACAACTTTATGACTTTTTGCAGCCTTTCTTCAAATTTCAATCGTTTTTCCAGAACCATTAAACAAAATTTAGATCACAAAAAAAATTGAAGTCAAGCTTCCTTTCAAAAGGTTCTAAGTTGAAAACTCGTAAATTGACTTGGTTCTTGAATTGAAATTAAGACTTTTTACGAATTTTTTCATATTCTTCAATAAAATAAAAGATTTTGTCAATTCAATATTTGTTTCATTCTGATTTGATTTTTCCATCATTATTAAACCAAAAATCGCGATCATCTTTTTACCCAAAAAAATGCCAACATAACGAATGGGCTTTTCTTTCGATATTTTGACTTCTTTGAAACCGTTTTGGAGTTTGTGACCATTGCACTCAGTAAAAATTACAAATTTCTATCCATAAAATTTACGATTTCCTCACATAATTTTGTGAAATTTTCATTGATTTTTCTAACTTGATAACTTTCATAATTTTCGAATCCGGACGAGATGATTATTTTATAATTTTTGACAGGGATTTGCCTTGTGGTGGGGGGGGGGGGGCGATAAATTTTTGTGACAGGAAATGTTAACCTTGGATGAATATTTGAAGGAATAAAATTTGATAATGCAAGCATCAAACGACCTCTGAATTTCGAAAATACTTGTATTAGGTTGTGAAGTGGTCGATACATAGCACAAATTGTTAAAAGTTTCATAATCATTCAACATATCATTTGATTCGGTCAAAAAGTTGAAAATTTAGTAAAAAGTATTGAAATAGTTATAAAAACTGCGAAAAATCTCGTGAAAATTGTATATGGTTTCATAAAAATTATTTGAATTGGCAAAAAAATTATCAAAAAATCACGAAAATAGTTTGAAATGTTAAAATTGTCAAAATGCTTATAAAAATCAGTAAAATGATTGTAAAAATGATTGAAATTATAAAAACCGTTTGAGATATGAAAAAAATCACCGTTATTTCCATACTACCCATGAAACCATAAAACATATAGGATATGCTTTTACTGATTTAAAAATTTTTTTCCAATTCCAAAAAACTCTGACATAATGTCTAAAAGTCAATACAAATCTGAAAATTTTTTCAAGTCCAAAAAAGTCTGACACAGGTAATGTCCAAACGTAAAGTCTTACAAAATGTCTAAAAATCAGCATCATCTATAAAAATTTTCAAAGTTCAAAAAGTCAATTGAAATCTGAAAATTTTTCCAAGTCCAAAAAAATTTGACATAATGTCTCAAAGTTGAAGTCTGACAAAATGTCTAAAAGTCAGCATTATCTGTGAAAATTTTCCAAGTTCAAAAAGTCAGTTGAAAT